>JAHFWG010000623.1:23954-38201 GCA_020233015.1 Callinectes sapidus | reverse complement strand
TGTCAAGATGGTGGTGATGTTGGTGGTGGTGCATACAGGACTGGTGTTAATCCTGTATCTATTGAAGGGTGTTGCTAATCTCACATCAGATCAGATACTGAGAGTCCCTGGTGGTGTTGTGGTGTTAATGGTGCTATTGGGGGTGGTGTTGGTATTAATGGTGTTGTTGTTATTGATGTTAATGGTGTTGTGTGACAGGGAGGATACGCACGGAGATGGCTGAGACGGAGGAGATCAAGACGCCGCTGCAGCAGAAGCTGGACGAGTTTGGCGAGCAGCTGTCGAAGGTGATCTCCATCATCTGCGTGGCGGTGTGGGCCATCAACATCGGCCACTTCAACGACCCGGCCCACGGCGGCTCCTGGATCAAGGGCGCCATCTACTACTTCAAGATCGCCGTGGCCCTGGCCGTGGCCGCCATCCCCGAGGGTCTGCCGGCCGTCATCACCACCTGCCTGGCCCTGGGCACGCGCCGCATGGCCAAGAAGAACGCCATCGTGCGCTCCCTGCCGTCCGTGGAGACCCTGGGCTGCACCTCCGTCATCTGCTCCGACAAGACCGGCACCCTCACCACCAACATGATGTCCGTGTCGCGCATGTTCATCATGGACAAGGTGGAGGGCAACGACTGCAGCCTCCTCGAGTTTGAGGTGTGTGTGTACCTGTGTGTGTACCTGTGTGTCTGTGTGTGTGTGTACCTGTGTGTGTGTGTCTGTGTGTACCTGTGTGTGTGTGTGTGGTTGGTAATGTATCTTTTCTGATATGTCAGCAATAGGCAATAATCATTGTTATTGTTCCTACAATAGCATGTTTTTGCTGTTTATTTCTTGCCTACATAATGTCAGGTCCAGGTGTAATGAGTGAGTCAGTGTGTATGAGTGAGTGTTTGATGGGTTGGTGCTGTGTGTCGGTCAGTGTTGTGGTGGTGTTGTTAAAGTTGTTGTGTCATCATCACTATCACTATCACTATCATCATCACTATCATTACTACTGTCAGGTGAGTGGGTCGACGTACGAGCCCAGCGGTGATGTGTACCTGAACGGGGCGCGAGTGAGGGGCAGTGACTACGAGGGGCTGCAGGAGCTGGCCACGGTGTCCTGCCTGTGCAACGACTCCTCCGTGGACTACAATGAGTTCAAGGGCACCTTTGAGAAGGTCGGGGAGGCCACGGAGACGGCCCTCATCGTGCTGGCCGAGAAGCTCAACCCGTACAACGTGGCCAAGGCCGGGGTGGACCGCCGCTCCGCCGCCACGCTGTGCAAACGCGACCTGGAGCAGCGGTGGAGGAAGGAGTTCACTCTGGAGTTCTCCCGCGACCGCAAGTCCATGTCCTCGTACTGCACGCCGCTGAAGCCCGGCCACCGCCTGGGCTCCGGCCCCAAGATGTTCTGCAAGGGTGCCCCCGAGGGAGTGCTGGACCGCTGCACACACGTCAGGGTCGGCACTCAGAAGGTGCCGCTCACCGCCGGGGTCAAGGACAGGATCCTGGCCGTCACGCGTCAGTACGGCAGCGGCCGGGACACCCTGCGCTGCCTGGCCCTGGCCACCCGGGACAACCCACCCCCCCCGGCCCAGATGGACCTGCAGGACCCCAACAAGTTCCACTCCTATGAGGTGGACATGACCTTTGTGGGTGTGGTGGGCATGCTGGACCCACCCAGGAAGGAGGTGAGTGCATGTGTGTGTGTGTGTGTGTGTGTGTGTGTGTGTGTGTCTTTTGTCAATACCATAACTTCAAATCACAATTATCGTCAATCATAAAAAAGCCACAAATTTGCTTGTATTGTATTGGTCAGTTTAATGTGAGCCAAACAAACTGTACATTGAGGACTTGGTGGTGTACTGCACACACTGTTGTTTGTGTCTTGCTTTGTTCACAGTGACACCTGCAACACACCTCACTGGGTATTGCAAAGTGTGAACTGTGTTATTGGTGATGACACTGATACATTTACTGGTGGTGTTCTTGTGTGTGTTTTCTCTCTCTCTCTCTCTCTCTGAAGTGTGTTGTTGTTGTTGTATGGTCCATCCCTGTGTGACTCCAACACTGGTCTGTCTATCTGTCTGATACAGTTTAATCATTTGTACATTGTCATCAAGTGTTCCTTCCCTGTGTCTTTTCTCTCTCCTCTCTTCTCACCTCACTGCCCTGCCCTGACCTGACCTTTAATGTGTGGTGTGTGCCTGCCTCCCTGCTGCCCACAGGTGCGTGAGTCCATCCGTCGGTGTCGCGCCGCTGGGATCCGTGTCATTGTGGTGACCGGCGACAACAAGGCCACGGCCGAGGCCATCTGCCGCCGCATCGGCATCTTTGGGGACGACGAGGACACCGCCGGCCTGTCCTACTCCGGCCGGGAGTTTGACGAGCTGAGCGTGGCGGAGCAGCGGTCGGCGTGCATGCGTGCCAGACTGTTCTCCAGGGTGGAGCCCTTCCACAAGTCAAAGATTGTGGAGTACCTGCAGGCGGAGAACGAGATCTCCGCCATGACCGGTGACGGCGTGAACGACGCGCCGGCCCTGAAGAAGGCGGAGATCGGCATTGCCATGGGGTCCGGCACGGCCGTGGCCAAGTCTGCCTCCGAGATGGTGCTGGCGGACGACAACTTCTCGTCCATCGTGGCCGCAGTGGAGGAGGGCCGCGCCATCTACAACAACATGAAGCAGTTCATCCGCTACCTCATCTCCTCAAACATCGGCGAGGTGGTGTCCATCTTCCTGACGGCCGCCCTGGGCCTGCCCGAGGCACTCATCCCCGTGCAGCTGCTCTGGGTCAACCTGGTCACTGACGGCCTGCCCGCCACCGCCCTGGGCTTCAACCCGCCCGACGTGGACATCATGCTCCACAAACCTCGCAAGGGCGACGAGTCCCTCATCTCCGGCTGGCTCTTCTTCCGCTACATGGCCATCGGCTTCTACGTTGGGGTGGCCACCGTGTTCGCTGCGTCCTGGTGGTTCATGTACGACCCCACCGGCCCTCAGCTCAACTACTACCAGCTGTCCCACCACCTCTCCTGCCCCACTGACACTCAAAACTTCAAGGGCCTGGACTGTGGCATCTTCAGCCACCCGGCACCCATGACCATGGCCCTCTCTGTCCTCGTCACCATCGAGATGCTCAACGCTCTCAACAGGTCTGTGTCCAGCCATCCTTCCTTCCTTCCTTCCTTCCCTCCATCTGTCTCTATATTTGCTGATTTACATTGCTCTTTCCCTCACCACCAACACACCACACAGTCAGACCACTGTACACAACACCCTGGTACTACAACAACACCCTGTAACACCACCACTAACACTTGCACAATTGGTAACCCTGTAGTATTTCTCTCTAACCTAACCTCACCATTATCAGTAGTACCAGTTTTGAACCTTGTAACCCTGACTTTCTCCCTTATAACCCTAATATACCCTAACCTAACCTAACCCAACCCTAACTCTACCCTAAGCTAACACAGTGTCATTCCTAACCTAACCTAACCTACCCTACCCCAATCTAACACCGTCAATATTTGCAGTTTGTCAGAGAACCAGTCGCTGATGGTGATGCCTCCCTGGTACAACGGGTGGCTGCTGGCGGCCATGACTCTCTCTATGGTGCTGCACTTCTTCATCCTCTACTTCAACATCCTGGCCGTGAGTGACAGACAGACACACACACACACACACAGATAGATAGACACACAGACAGACAGACAGACACACAGACAGACACACAGACAGACAGACAGATAGACAGACACACAGACAGATAGATAGAGAGACAGACAGACAGATACAGACAGACAGACAGGGAAAACACTCAGACTTCTAAAATAATACTGGTTAATTCTTTATTTTATCATATAGTGTGTTTTTTCCACCTTTCAGAAATCAGATAAGTTTTTCCTCTTAATTAATTAGTTTGGGTTGTCATCACCATTACTAGAACTCAAAAAACACCCCCCCCAAAAAAATGTACAGGTTTTTTAGGTTCATTTCTTATCACCACCATCACCAGTTACAACACCCATAATTCTTCAGGTAATCAGATTAGGCTATGTTGTCATCACCACTCACAACATACAATTTTTACAAGTTAGATTAGATTATATTAGGTTAGTTTAAATTCTTACCATCAACACCACAACTGCCATCACCACTAACAACACCAAATTTTATCATCACCACTCACAACACACAATTATTACAGATTAGATTAAATTAAAATAGATTAGATTAGGTTAGTTTAAATTCTCACCACCATCAACACCAAACTGTATCACCACCACTCACAACACACAATTATTACAGATTAGATTAAATTAAAATAGATTAGATTAAGTTAGTTTCAATTCTTACCATCAACACCGCCATCACCACTAACAACACCAAAAATTTCCAGGTGGTGTTCCAGGTGCAGCCCTTATCAGTGGGGCAGTGGGCGGCCGTTCTCAAGATCTCCTTCCCCGTTATCCTTTTGGACGAGACATTTAAGCTGGTGGCGCGTCAGATTACCTTAGGCCGCAACCCTTTACTCTGCTGCCACTGGATCGTGCTGGCCTGGGCTGCCTATTTGGCCTACATTAAGGTGTACTTCTTTTAACCTCCGCCGTTCTGTAATATCGTACCTCTGGCATTTCTCTGGGGTTGGCGTGGCCCTGTGCGTTTTATATGGGTGTCTATGGGGGGCATGCGTACGGCCGGCCATGGTGCGCTGACGTGGCTGTTTATCCCTGTCGGAGCTGAAGTGTGTGTGTGTGTGTGTGTGTGCGCGTGTTGGTTAGGTTAATATACATAGCCACTAATACATAGATGTTTTTGTCATGTTAGTGTGTTGTTCCCCCAAGCCGCCCCCCCCCCCCACCACCACACCCCCCTCCATTCATCTCATGTATTAACCAACACTGACATGGCCAAGTATTACCAACTGAGGGGTGGACCTATAGACTGGCTAGCTACTACACCCCCCCCCCCAACACAAAGGAACACTAAGAAAAATGTGAATTATTCTGACACTCAACACACACACACACACACACAATCTATGAATCCTTTTCCTTATCTCAGACATCTTACCAACTGAACACCAACAGAAAGGAACACAAAGGAGAAATATTTGAACACATACATACACACATCTTTGCATTTCTTCCCCCTTTTATTTCTGATTAATAACATTGTGAGTTGAGTAATAGCATAATATAACCTGAAGTGGGGAACATTTATTAGCATTTACCGGGAGAACTGTAGCATATCTGTACCCGAGGCAAGAATGACTCCTGAAAAGAGACGTATAGAATGTTTTAACTGCCTTTCAGATTACAGAATGACTTTACTGGACTAGAAATTTATATATACCTTTCCTCAAAACAGATTAACACTTTATTTAAATTCTAGACCATTTTAAACACCTCAGAAATAAACAGACCATTTTTTTTGTAATTTTCATAGGCCAGACAACATTTTGACTTACAGAAACTTATATTAACCTTTCCAAAAACCAGAATAACTCCTTAATTAACTTATATAACATTTTGAATACCTCTTAAATAAACAGATATCTTATTTTTATTTTTTTTTGTAATTTTCAAAGGCCAGACAACATTTTGACTTACAGAAACTTATATTAACCTTTCCAAAACCAGAATAACTCTTTAATTAACTTCTATAACATTTTTGAACACCTCTTAAATAAACAATCATCTTTTTTTATATAATTCCAAAATAAACAAACTTTTTTTATTCTCAAAAGCCAAAACAACACCAAGACTTATAGAAAAACACAGATTAACACTTTCAATTAATTTCTACAACATTATATCAACCTTTTAAATATCAGAGAAGTTTCCCCATTAATTAACTATCATTGTCTACCATTACAAGGGAGAAAATAATGATTAATTTCTCGTGGCTTGTCAGGTTGTCATTGTAGTGTGGTTAGGGACACAAGATCAGGGATAGATTAGGGTTCAGGGGTGAGAGAGAGAGAGAGAGAGAGAGAGAGAGAGAGAGAGAGAGAGAGAGAGAGTTTAGTTAGTTAGCTTTATAAGTTTTGTCAGTTTATAGATAAGGAAAGAAAAAAAAACGTAATTAATTAGACTTTTTAAGGTTTATTTGGACCTAAAACTTGTTAGGAAATGGGCAAAAAACATGAAAAATTTAGGGGTTTTAGGGACACAAGGATAGAGGGAAAAAATGTAGTTTCCCTTAACCTAAATTTTGACAGGGAAAGAATTTAGGGGGAAGAAAAACACCCTTAAAAACAGCAGTTAGAGAAATAGTGAGAGAGCAAGGCATTTCACACCACAAGGGGCTGTATTAACTCACTCTTAAGTCTCCACCTCTTAAGACACATTTCCAGTCTTAAAACTCATCTTAAATCTGAAATTGTACCTCTTAAGACACATTTCTAGGCTTAAAATTTTTCTTAACCTTTTGAAATTCATGTATTTTAGCCTCGTATCATCACCACTTTCAAATATACTGGTGATGACATGGCTAACAACACCAATTAGTTTTTAAGACCACAAATGTTAACAAAAACCTACATCATTTAATTTAATATAGCCCCTGTGAGAGATAGAAATGATCAATATACCACAATGTAACAAAAAACTATATACTTCTTTCACTACACCACTGTAACTCAATCTGGTAACACTGTCTTGTGCATTATTTGTTGCTACACCTTATTCCTTGCACTTATTTACTTTATCTCACTTACAAAGGGTGGATTCTTAAGTGTTGTGGTTCTAAAGGCAGGTTTTAAGTGTGCATCTCTCCACTGCTGTATAATTTGTCACTTCTAATGGCTCTGGGTGAAGTGACTGTGGGGTTTGAAATGATTAATTAGTTTTGAACATCTTATCTCTACTTTATATTGTTTTTTTTAGCTCGTAAGGGGTCTAGGTGAGTGTGTGTGTGTGTGTGTGTGTGTGTGTGTGTGTTTTGAAAGGTTAGTTTGAATATCTTATCTTGTTTAGTTACATCTTTGTATTTTTTTTATATTTTTTCATAGTTACAAAGGTTTTAGGTTAAGTTATTGGTCATTTTGAAGTGTCTGGGGTTCTGAGAAGAGGTTAAGATTTGCTCATTTCATTTTAAACCTCATTTCAATACCTCTGTACTCTGCAGATCTTGTCACATTGCTACTCTTCAAAGACTCTATACTCTGCAAAACTTATCATTACTTCCCAAAGGCTCTAAGTTATGTGGGGTTCTAAATAGAGGGTAGATTAGCTCATTTCTCCTCCCTATCAATTTTTAAAGGGTTTACATTAAGAAGTGGGTATTTTTTGAGTGTCTGTGGGTTCTATAGACATGTTAATCTATACACCTCATCTCTACATCATCTTTTTAACTCTTTCATAAGCTTGAGGTGAAGATAATGTGAGTTTTTAAAGAGATGAGTGACATTTCTGTATGTTAGATGTGGTTTAAGTTACTGATGATGTGTGTTTCAGTGCAAGATTTCTGTATGTTGAAGTTAGACTGGATTGAAATTAATGTGTGTTTTCAAGGTATAAGATTTAATTAAGATTTCTGTATATTAACTTAGATGCAAGATTTATGTCACTTCTTCACCCCTCTAACCTAACCTAACCTAACCTAACCTAATTATTTCACCACTATAATTATGAATCTCCACACACACACACACACACACACGCACACACACACTAATACAAAACTTAGTACATTGTTTTAAGTATTACATTTTGATCTTAGTCTCAGGTCACATAAACAAGAGAAAAGCTGATGTTAATTAAGTAATATTAGGTTATGGGGGAAGGGAAGGAGAGGTTGAAATATTGTTGAGGTTTATATATGTGTGTTTTTTGCATGATTTTTTGAGTAGTTAGAGAAAGAAATGGGAGATTAGTGTGCATTTTTGGTTAGGTTAGGTTAGGTTAATGGTGCAAGGAGGAAAAATAGTGTAAAATAATGTTTGTGTGTTTTTATATTGTTTTTTTTTTAGTGGTTAGGGAAAGAAATGGAAGATTAGAGTTTATTTAAGAGTGTGTTTGGGTTAGGTTAATGGTGCAAGGAGGAAAAATATAAAATAAGACGTTTGTGTGATTTTTTTTGTGATTAGTGGAAAAAAGAGATTTAGAGTTTAATTAAGAGTGTTTTTGGGGTTATGTGAAGTGATTAGCAATTTAGATTAATGGTGCAGGAAAAAAAGATAAACTAAAAATGATAAATCTGTGTTTTTATAGTTTTTTTTAGGAGTTAGGGAAAGAAAAAGAGATTAGAGATTAGTTAAATGTATTTTGGGGTTATGCGAAGTGATTAGCAACTTAGATTAATGGTGCAGGAAAGAAAGATAAACTAAAATTATACATTTGTGTGGTTTTGTGTTTTTTTAGTGGTTAGGAAAAGAAAAAAAAAATTAACTATAGTGTTTTGTATATCTCATTTCTTATAGACAGGGACAATCTTGAGTGTGGTGAGAGAGTGTCAGTCTTGCGTTACTGTGCGCACGAAATGACACTTAAAAATGAAGACATGTTTATGCAATGAATGGATTTATAACTATATTGAATGACTTAAGGTGTATTAGTTGAAGTTAAAGGAATGTACAAGAAGATGAAGTGTTAGGTTAGGTTAGTAGAAGTGATTAGAATGCTTTTTATTTTAGTACGATCAAGAGAGGTTCAGATTACATGGATATAAAAGTTCTAATTCCTTTTAAGAGGTTCAAATTCCCTTTAAGAGGTTCTAATGCCTTTTAAGATGTTCTAATGCCATTTAAGAGGTTCAAAGTTTGTGAAAGAGAGGTGTTATGTTTATTAAGGGATTCTAATGGGGTTTCTTCACTTATATACATTCTCTATTCCCTCCAAATTTTGTTAAAGAGAAATTATTTTGCTTCTATTATCAAAAAAGGTTATAATTCTGGTCACATTTATAAGTATAGATCAGAAAAGTTCATTATTTTTGCTTCTATTATCAAAAAAAGTTTATAATAGATCAGAAAGTCTAAGTAATCTGGTTTTGTAAAGGAAAGGAAGATCAAAAAGTTTAGAATTCAATCAGATTTATAAGCAAAGATCAGAAAAGTTCATAATTTTGCTTCTATTATCAAAAAGTTTATAATAATTCAGATAAAAAAGTTCAAAATTAATCTGGTTTTGTAAAAGGAAAGGAAGATAAAAAACTTTACAATAATTTTGCCTCTATTATCAAAAAAGTTCACAATCTGATCTGAAAGTCTAATTAATCTGTGTCTGTAAAGGAAAGACCATTTATAACCTCTGTAGTAATGTCAGGTCACTGTGGGGTCATGTCAGAGGCAGGTCATGTCACTATTGAAGGTCACATGAGGTCACAAGGAATCATTTCACCTCACCTCAGTTTCACCTCAAAGCATTCCTTGTATCATGTCCTGAAAATATGGAAAAACCTTTTATTTCCTCTATACCACTTCAAAATATTACTAATTATTTCTTCTACAATATTTTCCTTCAATCATTTGTCATCATTCCTTCTTTAATAACAAACATTCCTATTTCTACTACATTTCTCTTCATATTAACATTATTCATCATTCCTTCTTTAATAACAAACATTCCTATTTCTACTACATTTCTCTTCATATCAATATTTTTCATCATTCCTGCTATAATAAAAACATTCCTAACTATTTCTACTACAATATTTCTCTTCATTGCATTTGTCATCATTCCTTCTTTAATAACAAACATTCCTATTTCTACTACATTTCTCTTCATATCAGTATTCTTCATCATTCCTGCTATAATAAAAACATTCCTAACTATTTCTACTACAATATTTCTCTTCATAGTATTTTTCATCATTCCTTCTTTAATAACAAACATTCCTATTTCTACAACATTTCTCTTCATATTACCATTATTTATCATTCCTGCTATAATAAAAACATTCATTCCTATTTCTACTACAATATTTCTCTTCATATTACCATTATTTATCATTCCTTCTTTAATATTCTTCAGTTACACATCAAGTATTTCTATCATTCCTTTTTTCATTGTCTATCTTGTGTCATGCCATATTAAGTATTTCTAATTATTCCTGTTTTTGCCATTCCTTTTCAGTAATTCAAGCATTCCTAATTATTTCATTTTCTATCATTCCTTTTCTGTCACTCTATATCAAGCATTCCTAATCATTCCTGTTTTGACATTCCTCTCTTTCAGTCAATTTCTATCATTCCTACTTCAGTATTTCTCTTCAGTCATGCCACACTGAGCATTCCTAACCATTCCTTGACATTCTATAGTTCGTCAGCATAGCCACTCAAAAAAATCCACTTAATATCCACATTTTTAGATCCACTTTCAAATTAACCACAAAAAATACATGTAATATTTTTTAGGGGCATTTAAGTATTGATAGTTCATTCCACTTTTCATCTTGTACCTTTGAGTTAGCCACAGTCAACCACACCACCACCACCACCACCACCACCACCACACTAGTTGTCTTATTAACTTATTTTGCCAGTTAATGTTGTCAGTACCACAGTAACATTAACCACAAACCACTACCACACTTGTCAGTTAGTCAGATTCACCACATTAACTTCTGTATTAACTTATATAATGCTAGTTACTAATACCACAGTCACAGATACTAGCTTCTTTCGTCAATAATACATAAACACACCATTCTTAGCTATTTATCACCTAATCACCTCACAATCCTAACTACCTAATCTCTTGTGTTTGCTATTATAAGTGTTAATTAATCATTCCTTTTTCAATATTTCCCTTCTGTCATGCCATATTCAAGTACTGGTAATCATTCCTAATCTCTGTCTTTGCTAGTTTAATATTACCTAATCTAACTTAATTCTAGCATTATTACCTTAACTATATCAATCATGACTAATTAATATTTTATCTCTATATGTTTCTTTCCTTTTACTAGCATCAAGGCACATTTCAAACCATTACTAAGTTTTTTTCTATTATTTTTCTATTTATTAATCTGTTTTTCCTAGTTGAAGTATTAACACCTCTTATTTAATACGTACTAGCATTCTTAAGACACATTTACGCTATTATTGGCTTTTTGCATCATTTTAAATAACTACATGTATAATTTCTAACTAATCTTTTTATCTCTGTTAGTTTCTCTTACCTAACTAGACTTCAAAGCACTATTCTGTTCCTTCATATCAACACCACTCAACACCACAACAAAGGCCATAACACCACTATAACTGTACCTAACTTAACACCACACAACACCACTAGTCTGCCCCTATATCATTCCATACCGTCACCACCAAGTACACCCCTAACCTAACCTAACCTAATTCTCAATGCTAAAGGAATGATAGAAGAAATAGATTTTAAAACACACACACACACTAACACACGCACACACGCTAGCAAAGGTCATTGTCTGAATGTCTGAGTGTCGCTCCATGGTTACATCAACAAATATTGCAGTCAGTTAGGGTAGTGAAGTGAAGTTATATATGGGTCTGGTAGTAGTGGTGGTGGTGGTGGTGGTGGTGGTTGAGAGTATGTATTTTGTTAGGGGGGTAAATAATTTCTTCACACACACACACACACACACAAGGGGAACTAAATTAATATCTTTTGAATACTAAAGCTAATAGTTGTTATATTTTGTTGATTTCTTATTTATTTTTGTTTTGAGACATGAGTGGAAGTTTTTTTGGGGGTTTATTCTATTGCTATTAATCTTACTGATGACCTGTAACACACACACACACACACAAATATATTTCAAAACCCTTATTTTTTTAGACAAGCACCCCAAAAATCCACTTACCAAACACATTAAGGTATGCGTGTGTAGGAAAAATCTCACACTGTCTGTATTGCCACCACCACCGTCACCACCACCACCACCACCACCACACACACCCATAGTCCATACTCAGAAATGCTTTGCTCTCTCACCAACACTATTTCTCAAGACTGCAGAATACCACAAATATCTACAACAGCATCTCCTTCACAATAAACAACAAACATGACCACTCCATCATTAGAACCACAAAAAACACCCTTAAAAACTTGACTTCTCTTCACCTGGAGCCTTTGGAATAGTGACAGTGAGAGAGAAAAGCATGTCCAAAAACAAACTATTAACTTGAAGCACAAAAGAAAGGAGTATTGTGAATCTGGGACATTGAAATCAGCCCAGAAGGAGGTGAAGATTCATTAAGTCATTTTTAGGAAGTAGTTAGTTAGTTAGTACCAGCATTTCTCTTTTATATATATAGAGTTATACATAAAAATAAATATATATCTAACTTTTGTGTAATATATAAACGTGTGTGTATCATTATTTCTTGGGGTGCTGGCTAGCCTCTCAATTCAGGTGGAGTCGGTGTGTGGCAGGGCGTGTCCAGCTGTGTAAATGTGTGTACCTAATTATGCACAGTTTAGGTAGTGTTAATATAAAACTGGCTGGTGGTGTGTGCGTCTGTGTGTGTCAGTGTTAACCCCTTCAATACTGAGACACGTTTTTTATGTTTTTGGTGTGATTAGATGATTTTATTGCCGTTAGGAAGGGTGTGTGGAGGTGACAAGATTAATGGCCACACTCTGTACTATTTTAACCCCCCCTTGAGTTTCTGGAGGTGTGATAAATGGACAAATACTAAGGAAATGTGAAAATGTGTCCCAGTACTGAAGGGGTTAATAGTGAGTGAATGTGTGTGTGTGTACGTACGTGTCATAAATATTGGTGCATTAATATATGGTGTCAATTTTTTAAGGTACTTTGTTCATTCATCAAGAGACACTTTCAACACCATCTTTCACCCACCGAGACCCTCAACACCACCACCACCACCACCACCACAAACACCCCATCCCCACTTAACACACACCACCACACCACCACACCACACCACCACCAGCCAGTTTGATGATAGAGGTAAATGTTTTTCATCCTGTAGATTTGTCTAATGTAGCTGTAGTTTGTTTTTCCAGTCCAGATTTCAAGAGGTGGGGTCTTAACACATTCTTAAGTAACACAACCTTTATCTTAAGACGTATTTCCGGTCTTAAAAAACGTCTTAAACCTCGAATGGGTGTTGTACTGTAGCCCAACAACACCACTACATCTGAAGCTGCTGGTGGTGAGGTTAAGATAATTTTTAAGTCTAGAAACTCGTCTTAGATACAGACTTAAGGATTTGTGAGTGTTTGGTGATGCACTGAAGGATGTGTGTGTTTGTTTGCTGTTGTCACCACCACTACACCACACTGATGTCTGATAAGGTGTGTGTGTGTGTGTGTGTGTGTGTGTGTGTGTGTGCGTGTGTGTGTGTGTTGTGGTGGTGGTGGTGGTGGTGGCATAGTTAAGAGATAGGTGTTGTAACTTCACGAGAGAGAGAGAAAGGGAGAGACAGAGAGAGAGAGAGAGAGAGAAAGAGAGTTTTTGGTGTTGTAAGTTGACCACCTCATCACCAAATGCAAAATATAAATGAATGTTGTGTGTTTCTGGTAACATTCCTCCTCATTCCTCCTCCTCCTCCTCCTCTTCCTCTTCCTCTTCCTCCTTCTCCTCCTCCTCCACTCCTGTTGTTTATTTTTTGTTAACTAAAGTAAGATTACAACCTTACCATGTGTTTCAATTACTCCTTTACTGAGAGAGAGATTAAAATAAACCAGAAATATGAAGAAAATGAAAATAAAAAGAAGACATGAAGAAAGAGAATAAGAAATAAAAATAGCAAGAATTAGAACTATTTGTTTAGAGAGAGAAAACGAAACAAGACAAAGCAAGCCAGAAGAAAGATGAAGAAAAATAGAAAGAAAAGAAAGAAAGAAAAAAATAGAAATAACCAGAACGAGATGAACTAATAATAATAATAATAATAATAATAATAATAATAATAATAAAAACATCTAATCTTACACAACTTAAACAAAACAATAAAATATTAAAAGAAATATAGACAAATTTCACAGACCGTATTATAAACCCTATAATATGCACTAATACAATCTTCACACCCTATTCACTTGGAGAAATATAAGTTTTGGGCAGTAGTCATTATTAGCAATCAATTATGGGGGGTGGGGGCATACTCCAGGGGGTGGGGGGGGGGGGCGTGTTACCTTCCAATACTGAGTGACATTATTCGCCTCTTTAGGTCTTGTGGTGTTCAGTGTCCAGGTCTTACAACAACTATAGAATCATTATTACTTCAAGCTTTGACTAGCCAAGAATTACTGTCCCTTTATATATTACGTCTTAACCTACTACTACTGCTACTAAACCTTACA
>JAHFWG010000623.1:178-11324 GCA_020233015.1 Callinectes sapidus | reverse complement strand
GTGGGGCAGTGGGCGGCCGTTCTCAAGATCTCCTTCCCCGTTATCCTTTTGGACGAGACATTTAAGCTGGTGGCGCGTCAGATTACCTTAGGCCGCAACCCTTTACTCTGCTGCCACTGGATCGTGCTGGCCTGGGCTGCCTATTTGGCCTACATTAAGGTGTACTTCTTTTAACCTCCGCCGTTCTGTAATATCGTACCTCTGGCATTTCTCTGGGGTTGGCGTGGCCCTGTGCGTTTTATATGGGTGTCTATGGGGGGCATGCGTACGGCCGGCCATGGTGCGCTGACGTGGCTGTTTATCCCTGTCGGAGCTGAAGTGTGTGTGTGTGTGTGTGCGCGTGTTGGTTAGGTTAATATACATAGCCACTAATACATAGATGTTTTTGTCATGTTAGTGTGTTGTTCCCTCAAGCCGCCCCCCCCCCCCCCCACCACCACCACACCCCCCTCCATTCATCTCATGTATTAACCAACACTGACATGGCCAAGTATTACCAACTGAGGGGTGGACCTTTAGACTGGCTAGCTACTACACCCCCCCCCCAACACAAAGGAACACTAAGAAAAATGTGAATTATTCTTGACATTTTCAACACACACACACACAATCTATGAATCCTTTTCCTTATCACAGACATCTTACCAACTGAACACCAACAGAAAGGAACACAAAGGAGAAATATTTGAACACATACATACATACATCTTTGCATTTCTTCCCCCCTTTTTTTCTGATTAATAACTGAGTGAATTGATTAACAGCATAATATAACCTGAAGTGGGGAACATTTATTAGCATTTACTGGGAGAACTGTAGCATATCTGTACCCCAGGCAAGAATGACTCCTGAAAAGAGACGTATAGAATGTTTTAACTGCCTTTCAGATTACAGAATGACTTTATTGGATTAGAAATTTATATATACCTTTCCTCAAAACAGATTAACACTTTATTTAAATTCTAGACCATTTTAAACACCTCTTAAATAATTTTCAAAGGCCAGACAACATTTTGACTTACAGAAACTTATATTAACCTTTCCCAAAAACCAGAATAACTCTTTAATTAACTTATATAACATTTTGAATACCTCTTAAATAAACAGATCTTTTTTTTATATTTTTTTTTGTAATTTTGAAAGGCCAACAACATTTTGACTTACAGAAACTTATATTAACCTTTCCAAAACCAGAATAACTCTTTAATTAACTTTATAACATTTTGAATACCTCTTAAATAAACAATCCTTTTTTTATATAATTCCAAAATAAACATACATTTTTTTTTATTCTCAAAGGCCAAAACAACACCAAGACTTAAAGAAAAATAGATTAACATTTCAATTAATTTCAAGAACATTATATCGCCCTATTAAATATCTAAGTTTCCCTCACTAATTAACTATCATTGTCTACCATTACAAGGGAGAAAATAATGATTAATTTCTTGTGGCTTGTCAGGTTGTCATTGTAGTGTGGTTAGGGACACAAGATCAGGGATAGATTAGGGTTCAGGGGTGAGAGAGAGAGAGAGAGAGAGAGAGAGAGAGAGAGAGAGAGAGAGAGAGAGTTTAGTTAGTTAGCTTTATAAGTTTTGTCAGTTTATAGATAAGGAAAGAGAAAAAAAAACGTAATTAGACTTTTTAAGGTTTATTTGGACCTAAAACTTGTTAGGAAATGGGCTAAAAACATGAAAAATTTAGGGGTTTTAGGGACACAAGGAGAGGGAAAAAAATGTAGTTTCCCTTAACCTAAATTTTGACAGGGAAAGAATTTAGGGGGAAGAAAAACACCCTTAAACACAGCAGTTAGAGAAAAAGTGAGAGAGAGCAAGCCATTTCACACCACAAGGGGCTGTATTAACTCACTCTTAAGTCTCCACCTCTTAAGACACATTTCCAGTCTTAAAACTCATCTTAAATCCGAAATTGTACCTCTTAAGACACATTTCTAGGCTTAAAATTTTTCTTAACCTTTTAAAATTCATGTATTTTAGCCTATCATCATCACCACTTTCAAATATACTGGTGATGACATGGCTAACAACACCAGATTAAGATAAGACTACAAATATTAAGAAAAACCTACATAATTTAATTTAATATAGCCCCTGTGAGAGATAAGAAATGATCAATATACCACAATGTAACAAAAAACTATATACTTCTTTCACTAAACCACTAACTCAATCTGGTAACACTGTCTTGTGCATTATTTGTTGCTACACCTTATTCCTTGCACTTATTTACTTTATCTCACTTACAAAGGGTGGATTCTTAAGTGTTGTGGTTCTAAAGGCAGGTTTTAAGTGTGCATCTCTCCACTGCTGTATAATTTGTCACTTCTAAAGGCCCTGGGTGAAGTGACTGTGGGGTTTGAAATGATTAATAAGGTTTGAACATCTTATCTCTACTTTATATTGTTTTTTTTAGCTCGTAAGGGGTCTAGGTGAGTGTGTGTGTGTGTGTGTGTGTGTGTGTGTTTTCAAGTGTGGTTTGAAAGGTTAGTTTGAATATCTTATCTTGTTTAGTTACATCTTTGTATTTTTTTTATATTTTTTCATAGTTACAAAGGTTTTAGGTTAAGTTATTGGTCATTTTGAAGTGTCTGGGGTTCTGAGAAGAGGTTAAGATTTGCTCATTTCATTTTAAACCTCATTTCAACACCTCTGTACTCTGCAGATCTTGTCACATTGCTACTCTTCAAAGACTCTATACTCTGCAAAACTTATCATTACTTCCCAAAGGCTCTAAGTTATTGTGGGGTTCTAAATAGAGGGTAGATTAGCTCATTTCTCCTCCCTATCAATTTTTAAAGGGTTTACATTAAGAAGTGGGTATTTTTTTAGTGTCTGTGGGTTCTGTAGACATGTTAATCCACACACCTCATCTCTACTTCTTTTTAACTCTTACATAAGCTTGAGGTGAAGGTAATGTGAGTTTTTAAAGAGATGAGTGACATTTCTGTATGTTAGTTGTGGTTTAAGTTACTGATGATGTGTGTTTCAGTGCAAGATTTCTGTATGTTGAAGTTAGACTGGATTTAAACTAATGTGCGTTTTCAAGGTATAAGATTTAATTAAGATTTCTGTATATTAACTTAGATACAAGATTTATGTCACTTTTTCACCCCCTTAACCTAACCTAACCTAACCTAATTATTTCACCACTATAATTATGAATCTCCACACACACACACACGCACACACACACTAATACAAAACTTAGTACATTGTTTTAAGTATTACATTTTGATCTTAGTCTCAGGTCACATAAACAAGAGAAAAGCTGATGTTAATTAAGTAATATTAGGTTATGGGGGAAGGAAAGGAGAGGTTGAAATATTGTTGGGGTTTTTATATGTGTGTTTTTTGCATGATTTTTTGAGTAGTTAGAGAAAGAAATGGGAGATTAGTGTGCGTTTTGGGTTAGGTTAGGTTAGGTTAATGGTGCAAGGAGAAAAAATAGTGTAAAATAATGTTTGTGTTTTTATATTGTTTTTTTTAATGGTTAGGGAAAGAAATGGAAGATTAGAGTTTATTTAAGAGTGTGTTTGGGTTAGGTTAATGGTGCAAGGTGGAAAAATAGGATAAAATAAGAAGTTTGTGTGATTTTTTTGATGATTAGTGAAAAAAAAGAGAGTTTAATTAAGAGTGTTTTTGGGGTTATGTGAAGTGATTAGCAATTTAGATTAATGGTGCAGGAAAAAAAAGAAACTAAAATTATAAGTGTGTGTTTTTATACGTTTTTTTTTTAGGGGTTAGGGAAAGAAAAAGAGATTAGAGATTAGTTAAACGTATTTTGGGGTTATGTGAAGTGATTAGCAACTTAGATTAATGGTGCAGGAAAAAAAGATAAACTAAAAATGATAAATGTGTGTTTTTATAGTTTTTTTTAGGAGTTAGGGAAAGAAAAAGAGATTAGAGATTAGTTAAACGTATTTGGGGTTATGTGAAGTGATTAGCAACTTAGATTAATGGTGCAGGAAAAAAAGATAAACTAAAAATGATAAATCTGTGTTTTTATAGTTTTTTTTAGGAGTTAGGGAAAGAAAAGGGAGATTAGAGATTAGTTAAACGTATTTTGGGGTTATGTGAAGTGATTAGCAACTTAGATTAATGGTGCAGGAAAGAAAGATAAACTAAAATTATACATTTGTGTGGTTTTGTGTTTTTTTAGTGGTTAGGAAAAG
Organism: Callinectes sapidus; assembly: GCA_020233015.1. NCBI lineage: Eukaryota > Metazoa > Arthropoda > Malacostraca > Decapoda > Portunidae > Callinectes > Callinectes sapidus. Next base: position 7,132 of record JAHFWG010000623.1, on the reverse strand, counting down.
AAAAAAAGAATTAACGATAGTGTTTTGTATATCTCATTTCTTTTAGACAGGGACAATCTTGAGTGTGGTGAGAGAGTAGCAGTCTTGCGTTACTGTGCGCACGAAATGACACTTAAAAATGAAGACACGTTTATGCAATGAATGGATTTATAACTATATTGAATGACTTAAGGTGTATTAGTTCAAGTTAAAGGAATGTACAAGAAGATGAAGTGTTAGGTTAGGTTAATAGAAGTGATAAGAATCCTTTTTATTTTAGTACAATCAAGAGAGGTTCAGATTACATGGATATAAAGATTCTAATGCCTTTTTAAGAGGTTCTAATGCCTTTTAAGAGGTTCTAATGCCTTTTAAGAGGTTCTAATGCCTTTTAAGAGGTTCTAATGCCTTTTAAGAGGTTCTAATGCCTTTTAAGAGGTTCTAATGCCTTTTAAGAGGTTCAAAGTTTGTGAAAAAGAGGTGTTATGTTTATTAAGGGATTCTAATGGGGTTTCTTCACTTATATACATTCTCTATTCCCTCCAAATTTTGTTAAAGAAATTATTTTGGATCTATTATTCAAAAAAGGTTATAATTCTGGTCACATTTATAAGCAAAGATCAGATAGTTAATTTATTTTTGCTTCTATTATCAAAAAAGTTTATAATAGATCAGAAAGTCTAATTAATCTGGTTTTGTAAAGGAAAGGAAGATCAAAAGTTTAGTATTCAATCAGATTTATAAGCAAAGATCAGAAAAGTTCATAATTTTGCTTCTATTATCAAAAAAGTTTATAATAATTTAGATAAGAAAGTTCAAAATTAATCTGGTTTTGTAAAAGGAAAGGAAGATAAAAAAGTGTACAATAATTTTCCCTCTATTATCAAAAAAGTTCACAATCTGATCTGAAAGTCTAATTAATCTGTGTCTGTAAAGGAAAGATCATTAATAACCACTGTAGTAATGTCAGGTCACTGTGGGGTCATGTCAGAGGCAGGTCATGTCACTATTGAAGGTCACATGAGGTCACAAGGAATCATTTCACCTCACCTCAGTTTCACCTCAAAGCATTCCTTGTATCATGTCCTGAAAATATGGAAAAACCTTTTATTTCCTCTATACCACTTCAAAATATTACTAATTATTTCTACTACAATATTTTCCTTCATAGCATTTGTCATCATTCCTTCTTTAATAACAAACATTCCTATTTCTACAACATTTCTCCTCATATTAACATAATTCATCATTCCTTCTATAATAAAAACATTCCTAACTATTTCTACTACAATATTTCTCTTCATAGTATTTTTCATCATTCCTTCTTTAATAACAAACATTCCTATTTCTACAACATTTCTCTTCATATTACCATTATTTATCATTCCTGCTATAATAAAAACATTCCTAACTATTTCTACTACAATATTTCTCTTCATAGTATTTTTCATCATTCCTTCCTTAATAACAAACATTCCTATTTCTACAACATTTCTCTTCTTATCACCAATATTTATCATTCCTTCTATAATAAAAACATTCATTCCTATTTCTACTACAATATTTCTCTTCATATTACCATTATTCATCATTCCTGCTATAATAACATTCATTCCTATTTCTACTACAATATTTCTCTTCATATTACCATTATTCATCATTCCTCCTTTAATATTCTTCAGTTGCACATTAAGTATTTCAAATCATTCCTTTTTCAGTGTCTATCTTGTGTCATGCCATATTAAGTATTTCTAATTATTCCTGTTTTTTGCCATTCCTTTTCAGTAATTCAAGCATTCCTAATTATTTCATTTTCTATCATTCCTTTTCTGTCACTCTATATCAAGCATTCCTAATCATTCCTGTTTTGACATTCCTCTCTTTCAGTCAATTTCTATCATTCCTACTTCAGTATTTCTCTTCAGTCATGCCACACTGAGCATTCCTAACCATTCCTTGACATTCTATAGTTCGTCAGCATAGCCACTCAAAAAAATCCACTTAATATCCACATTTTTAGATCCACTTTCAAATTAACCACAAAAAATACATGTAATATTTTTTAGGGGCATTTAAGTATTGATAGTTCATTCCACTTTTCATCTTGTACCTTTGAGTTAGCCACAGTCAACCACACCACCACCACCACCACCACCACCACCACACTAGTTGTCTTATTAACTTATTTTGCCAGTTAATGTTGTCAGTACCACAGTAACATTAACCACAAACCACTACCACACTTGTCAGTTAGTCAGATTCACCACATTAACTTCTGTATTAACTTATATAATGCTAGTTACTAATACCACAGTCACAGATACTAGCTTCTTTCGTCAATAATACATAAACACACCATTCTTAGCTATTTATCACCTAATCACCTCACAATCCTAACTACCTAATCTCTTGTGTTTGCTATTATAAGTGTTAATTAATCATTCCTTTTTCAATATTTCCCTTCTGTCATGCCATATTCAAGTACTGGTAATCATTCCTAATCTCTGTCTTTGCTAGTTTAATATTACCTAATCTAACTTAATTCTAGCATTATTACCTTAACTATATCAATCATGACTAATTAATATTTTATCTCTATATGTTTCTTTCCTTTTACTAGCATCAAGGCACATTTCAAACCATTACTAAGTTTTTTTCTATTATTTTTCTATTTATTAATCTGTTTTTCCTAGTTGAAGTATTAACACCTCTTATTTAATACGTACTAGCATTCTTAAGACACATTTACGCTATTATTGGCTTTTTGCATCATTTTAAATAACTACATGTATAATTTCTAACTAATCTTTTTATCTCTGTTAGTTTCTCTTACCTAACTAGACTTCAAAGCACTATTCTGTTCCTTCATATCAACACCACTCAACACCACAACAAAGGCCATAACACCACTATAACTGTACCTAACTTAACACCACACAACACCACTAGTCTGCCCCTATATCATTCCATACCGTCACCACCAAGTACACCCCTAACCTAACCTAACCTAATTCTCAATGCTAAAGGAATGATAGAAGAAATAGATTTTAAAACACACACACACACTAACACACGCACACACGCTAGCAAAGGTCATTGTCTGAATGTCTGAGTGTCGCTCCATGGTTACATCAACAAATATTGCAGTCAGTTAGGGTAGTGAAGTGAAGTTATATATGGGTCTGGTAGTAGTGGTGGTGGTGGTGGTGGTGGTGGTTGAGAGTATGTATTTTGTTAGGGGGGTAAATAATTTCTTCACACACACACACACACACACAAGGGGAACTAAATTAATATCTTTTGAATACTAAAGCTAATAGTTGTTATATTTTGTTGATTTCTTATTTATTTTTGTTTTGAGACATGAGTGGAAGTTTTTTTGGGGGTTTATTCTATTGCTATTAATCTTACTGATGACCTGTAACACACACACACACACACAAATATATTTCAAAACCCTTATTTTTTTAGACAAGCACCCCAAAAATCCACTTACCAAACACATTAAGGTATGCGTGTGTAGGAAAAATCTCACACTGTCTGTATTGCCACCACCACCGTCACCACCACCACCACCACCACCACACACACCCATAGTCCATACTCAGAAATGCTTTGCTCTCTCACCAACACTATTTCTCAAGACTGCAGAATACCACAAATATCTACAACAGCATCTCCTTCACAATAAACAACAAACATGACCACTCCATCATTAGAACCACAAAAAACACCCTTAAAAACTTGACTTCTCTTCACCTGGAGCCTTTGGAATAGTGACAGTGAGAGAGAAAAGCATGTCCAAAAACAAACTATTAACTTGAAGCACAAAAGAAAGGAGTATTGTGAATCTGTAGTTAGTTAGTTAGTACCAGCATTTCTCTTTTATATATATAGAGTTATACATAAAATATATATCTAACTTTTGTGTAATATATAAACGTGTGTGTATCATTATTTCTTGGGGTGCTGGCTAGCCTCTCAATTCAGGTGGAGTTGGTGTGTGGCAGGGCGTGTCCAGCTGTGTAAATGTGTGTACCTAATTATGCACAGTTTAGGTAGTGTTAATATAAAACTGGCTGGTGGTGTGTGCGTCTGTGTGTGTGTGTCAGTGTTAACCCCTTCAGTACTGAGACACGTTTTTATGTTTTTGGTGTGATTAGATGATTTTATTGCCGTTAGGAAGGGTGTGTGGAGGTGACAAGATTAATGGCCACACTCTGTACTATTTTAACCCCTTGAGTTTCTGGAGGTGTAATAAATTGACAAATACTAAGGAAATGTGAAAATGTGTCCCAGTACTGAAGGGGTTAATAGTGAGTGAATGTGTGTGTGTGTACGTACGTGTGTCATAAATATTGGTGCATTAATATATGGTGTCCATTTTTAAGGTACTTTGTTCATTCATCAAGAGACACTTTCAACACCATCTTTCACCCACCGAGACCCTTAACACCACCACCACCACCACCACAAACACCCCATTCCCAACCATCCCCACACACCACCACCACCACAACACCACACCACCACACCACCACCAGCCAGTTTGATGATAGAGGTAAATGTTTTTCATCCTGTAGATTTGTCTAATGTAGCTGTAGTTTGTTTTTCCAGTCCAGATTTCAAGAGGTGGGGTCTTAACACATTCTTAAGTAACACAACCTTTATCTTAAGACGTATTTCCGGTCTTAAAAAACGTCTTAAACCTCGAATGGGTGTTGTACTGTAGCCCAACAACACCACTACATCTGAAGCTGCTGGTGGTGAGGTTAAGATAATTTTTAAGTCTAGAAACTCGTCTTAGATACAGACTTAAGGATTTGTGAGTGTTTGGTGATGCACTGAAGGATGTGTGTGTTTGTGCGTTTGTTTGCTGTTGTCACCACCACTACACCACACTGATGTCTGATAAGGTGTGTGTGTGTGTGCGTGTGTGTGTGTGCGTGCGTGTTGTGGTGGTGGTGGCATAGTTAAGAGATAGGTGTTGTAACTTCACAAGAGAGAGAGAGAGAAAGGGAGAGACAGAGAGAGAGAGAGAGAAAGAGAGTTTTTGGTGTTGTAAGTTGACCACCTCATCACCAAATGCAAAATATAAATGAATGTTGTGTGTTTCTGGTAACATTCCTCCTCATTCCTCCTCCTCCTCCTCCTCTTCCTCTTCCTCTTCCTCCTCTTCCTCCTCCACTCCTGTTGTTTATTTTTTGTTAACTAAAGTAAGATTACAACCTTACCATGTGTTTCAATTACTCCTTTACTGAGAGAGAGATTAAAATAAACCAGAAATATGAAGAAAATGAAAATAAAAAGAAGAGATGAAGAAAGAGAATAAGAAATAAAAATAGCAAGAATTAGAACTATTTGTTTAGAGAGAGAAAACGAAACAAGACAAAGCAAGCCAGAAGAAAGATGAAGAAAAATAGAAAGAAAAGAAAAAGAAAAAAAATAGAAATAACCAGAACGAGATGAACTAATAATAATAATAATAATAATAATAATAATAATAATAATAATAAAAACATCTAATCTTACACAACTTAAACAAAACAATAAAAAATAAAGAAATATTGAGACGAATTTCACAGACCATATTATAAAAACCTATAATATGCACTAATACAATCTTCACACCCTATTCACTTGGAGAAATATAAGTTTTGGGCACTAGTCATTATTAGCAATCAATTATGGGGGGTGGGGGCATACTCCAGGGGGTAGGGGGGGGGCGTGTTACCTTCCAATACTGAGTTACATTATTCGCCTCTAGGTCTTGTGGTGTTCAGTGTCCATCATGTCTCACAACACCTATAGAGTCATTATTACCTTAAGCTTTTAACTAGTGAAGAATTACTGTCCCTTTATATATTACGCCTTAACCTACTACTATTACTACTACTAAACCTTACAATACACACTAGTTATCCTTACAAAACATCACTATTTACCTTAAAACAGCTAAATACACTTAAACTACTTAGAAATTATGTAATTTGTCTTATAATAGCTTTAAGTAACTCATATGACAGGAAGGTGTACTTAAAAATAATATAAATGTAATACCTCGTGGAGTTGAAGGAACGGAGAGAGAGACGTAAAGGACCCCGTGTCTGTTGGGCGAATGATCGAGGGATGGTCGTGGGGGGTATTTATAGTCTCGGTTCAGTGACATCACGGCATTGGGCTTTCCTGATTGGTGGATTGTTTTTTCTTCCTATTATCGTTATTAGACTTTGAAATTGATATATAAATGTGTTGGTGTGTTGAATAATGTTGCCTTTTTTGTCTATTTATTATGTGAGTTTGTCAGTAATGAAGGTTTGGAAGTATTTACAGTTTTAACTTTGATCATTATCGTACTAACAGAGTGAAGCAAAGAAATTATAACTTTCTTTCTCTATAATAATCTAATGTAAGGACTGGACACTTCATCATGGCGTGTTAGAGGAAGATAAAAGACGATATTTTCCTACCAGTAACAAAATAGAGAGGAAATAAGAGTTAAAATAGGAAAATAAAGTAGGTTAGATATGAGGAGATAGTGAAGCAGTGAAACGAGACAGTAAATGGTTCATAACTCACTCTGAAACACTATGCTCTGTAAACCCTTCCCTATTATGGCGCATTTATATTGTCTACTGTTACTTATTGCTTTTCCACAGATTCAGAGGCTAATGTGGGGGTTAAAATAGTATAGAGTGTGGCCATTAATGTTGTCACCTCCACACACCCTTCCTAACGGCAATAAAAACGTCTAATTACACTCAAAACTCAAGGTTGAACTACTACTACTACTACTACTACTACTACTACTACTACTACTACTACTACTACTACTATTACTACTACTACTACTACTATTACTACCACCGCCACCACCACCTCCATTTTTGGATCAGACAAACACATAAACATTACAAAGATTTATTGCAAGTTTTTTCCGAAGAAAGAGAGAGAGAGAGAGAGAGAGAGAGAGAG
>JAHFWG010000970.1:24712-35708 GCA_020233015.1 Callinectes sapidus | reverse complement strand
CCCCCCCCCTAACCTAACGCTGTCACCCCCCCCTAACCTAACGCTCTCTCCCCCCCCCCACAGGACTACAGGGGCAGAGAACGTGCTGGTCAACGTGGCAGGGCTGTGTATCGCTGTGTTTGCTGGCCTTGTCACTTACCTCCTGTCACAGCACAAGTTCAGACGCCAAACTACAGAAGATGAGGTGCTGTTAACTGACACTGTGCTGGAGTAATAAGAGGAAGAGGAGGAGGAGGAGGAGGAAGAAGAGGAGGAAATGAGAACTCGAGAAAATAGAATAAAATAGAAGAGGAAAAGGAGGAGGAAAATATGAAGACTTGAGAAACTAAGAGGAGACAGTAAAAAGGAGGAGGAGGAGGAGGAAGAAGAAAATAAAGACTAAAGAAAATAAAAGAAGAGGAAGAAGACGAGATATGAAGACAGCAAGGAGGAAGAAGAAAATATGAAGAATAAAGAAAATAAAGAAGAGGAGGAGGAGGAAGAAAGTATAATAAAAAGAAGACTCAAGGAAGAAGAGAGAAAGAGTCAGTAGAGCATAATAAAAGGAGGAAGAGATAATATGAAAGAGGAGGAAGAAGGAAGAAGAGAATATATGAAAGACTAGAGATAAGGAGGAAGAGGAGGAGGAGGAGGAAGAACAAAAAAGAGGAGTAAAGATAGCAGTATTAAAAAGTGTGTACTGATTTTAGGAGGAGGAGGAGGAGGAAGAGAAAATATGGAAGACTAGAGGAGGAAGAAGAAGAAGAAGAAGAAGAGGAGGAGGAGGAGGAGGAGGAGGAGGAGGAGGAGGTAAAGGATTAGAAAGATATATTCATTGAAAACAAGAACAAAAACAAGAGGAGGAGGAGGAGGAGGAGAAGATATGAAAAACTGAAGGAAGAAGAGGAAGAGGAGGAGGAGGAGGAGGAGGAGAATTTGTAAAAGATATGTATTAGAAAGAGGAGAGGAGGAGGAGGAGGAGGAAGAGGAATTAAAAAGATGTACTTACTAAAAAGAGGAAGAAAAATAGAGAGAGAGAGAGAGAGAGAGAGAATGAAGAAAACTATATGCAGCCCCCCCCCTCTCTCTCTCTCTCTCTCTCTAAAGCTTCTCAATGGACCACTTATACTAATATACCAAATGTGAATGAATGAATGAATGAATGACAGATCAACAAATATATATATCTATACGCATATACTTAAAAAACATTCATACCTTCAACAGTCACTTGGGATTCACTTCACACTAACAACAACAAACAATAACAACAACAACACTACTATTTTTCCCTTTTCTATTTCATCTAAGTCTCTATTTCACTACACATTCATATTAAGTCTTTGTTTTGTGTGTGTGTGTGTGTGTGTGTGTGTGTTTAATACATTACCTTATGGGCTGATGTATGGGCTGATGTATGGGCTGGTGTAGGCTGGCGTGGGCTGGTGCGATGTTGGCATGCTTGAGTACTCTCGCTGTGTTAAGTCTGAAATGTTGGTAATGCTGTTAATTATTAAGCTACTACTACTACTACTACTACCGCTAAACTATTTAATGCCTTTTGTGAGAGAATATTTATAACCAAGTGAATATTGAAGGTATGAAATTAATTATGCAAGTTTTGTGTGTTTTTGTGTGTGTGCGTGTGTGTGTGTGTGTGCATAATACATAATAGAGGATAAAAAAGAAAAAGCATATATATTAATCTATTGTTATTCTTCTACATATTATACGAAAACCTGTGCACAAAATGATTTAAGTGTGTGCGTGTGTGCGTACATGTGTGTGTGTGTGTGTAGAAAGGTTAAGGAAAAATATCAGAAGAAAAGAAATGAAAACAAGAAGAAAGAAGGGAAAAAAATATCTAAATGTTATTCAAACCCTAAGTTGTCTCTAAGTTATCCTGTTTGTTCGTTTGTTTGTCTGTTTGTTTGCTCTCATATAAAGTTTATTGAGTTGATGAAGTGTCTTATTATTTTTGTCTTTCCGTACTGAATAAGGTTAATTAATGTCTCTCTAATTAAGTTTTAAGTTCAAAGTCATCTAAATTAATAATGTTTGTTTTTTTGTGTCTAATTTAGTTTTAAGTCCAGAGTCACTTAAACTATAATCTTTGTTATTCTCTAAGTTTTATCTCTTTATATCTCTCTAATTAATTTCTAAGTTTTATCTCTTTATATCACTCTAATTAATTTCTAAGTTTTATCTCTTTATATCTCTCTAATTAATTTCTAAGTTTTATCTCTTTATATCTCTCTAATTAATTTCTAAGTCAAGTCACCTAAACCACAGTCTTTCTTTACTCCTGCTGCCTTAGTTACGGCCATTAAGAAATCATTAAGTTAGGTTTGTAGTTCTTTTCCTAAGTCAACTTTCATTATTTTCAAAGATACTTTCATTCGTGGAAAACTTGTGAAGGATTAACAATATCTTCCACTCTTGTCTATATAATTCCCAATGTTTCTTAAGAGGTTTGCACTCTAAAAACTGGGAAAATGTGTGTGTGTGTGTGTGTGTGTGTGTGTGTGTGTAAGGAGGAAAGATTAATTATTAGAAAGAGGAGAGGATAACTGGAGAAGAAAAAGATGTTATGAAAGGAAGGAAGAAAAAGGGAAGAAAGGAAGGAAAGAAAGAAATGAGAGATGGAATGGTGTGTGTGTGTGTGTGTGTGTGTGTGTAACAATAAATTCAAACCAATAAAACAAATAAAAAGAGACACAATGAGAACAAGAAAAATAAATAAGCAAAAAAAAAGAGAAAGGAAACTAGCCCTTCTTGAAACACACACACACACAATTAATTTCAGTTCCATTTCAACACACAAAATTGAAGAAAAACATAAATAAAAACATAATAAACCAAACCTAATCTAGCTTGGCCAAACCTAACAAGTGTATGAATGTATTTATAAGCGACAAGAACTATACTGTATGTTTGTATATATATATATATTTTTAAGCCTATAATTCACGCCATAATTCTGTCCTGTCTATATTTTCAAAGCTGCATTTATTCACACCCCAAAAAAAGAAAGAAAACTGTTAAATTAAGGTTCATTTTGTCAAACACTCCTCTGCTAACCTCCACTCGTTCAAAAGCCTTTATGGAAATTGACACCAGTTTTTTTAAGGGTGTTTTTAGGGTTGTAGTGACAGATTAACAAGATTTCCCCATTATTAACAGGAGAAACACTCTTGGGAACCCCATTAGTCATCTCTGTGGACTTGGAAGAACAGTGGTGGTGAGAGAGAGAGAGAGAGAGAGAGAGAGAGTATTTTTCAAGATGAACCTTAATCATTACCAAAAGTCTATCTGTATTTTTCTGAGAGACTTTAATCCTGTATTTTTTCAAGCTTTTATATACGCACATACATACATACACACACACACACAAACATACATTACTTAGAGCCTATAATTTGTCAAAACTGATTCAAAGTGAGACAGAAATGATGTATTATTGTTTAACTAGTGTTGTTACTCTGACCTTACCTAACCTTACCTAACCATATCATACCATACCTTACTTAATGTTAACTTGCCTTACCTAACCCAATGTAACTTAACAACCTAACTTAATTATTTTTTATTCAAATTTATAACAGTTTTGACTAAATTTGGCTTATAACTGAAACTAATCCATGAAAAAATACATTACAAATATACATACATACATTAAAAAAATACATACATACATACATACATACATACATACTAGTGCAGTATAAATAATGTATAATCTTGTGTCTTTCCCCCTTAAAATGGTAAATAAATGTTGTGTGATATATGAATACTATTTTAAATGAAGAATGACAGATATATATATATATATTGAAAAGGAAGAGATGAAAGTAAATGCTAATTATATATATATACATGTTACAATGATTAACTGTCAAATATATAATGAAAGAAAGACATATATATATACCTTTCTATTTTTTTTCCTTGTTGTTGTTGTTCTTCTTCTCTTGTGACTACTACTACTAATGCTTGTTATTATTACAGTGATTTCTTCTTCTTCTTCTTTTTCCTCCTCCTCCTCCTCTTCCTTTTCTTCTCATTATTATTGTTATTGTCATCTTCTTCTTCCTATCTGAAAAAAGAAGAAATAAATGAAAGGGGAAAAATTATGCGCTTTAAATTTTCTCTCTCTCTCTCTCTCTCTCTCTCCTCACCACTACTAACACTGACATCTTTAATTCATCTTGATCTAGAGAGATTTTATGCTCTTTTGTTGATTTCTTTTATTTTTTAATAGTTGTTGTTGTTTTGCTTTGATTTAAGTTTCTTCTCCTATTCCTCTCATCTCGTCCCTCTCCCTCTCACTCTCACTCCTCTTCTAACCCCGAGTCCCGCTGAGGAAGAAATGTGGCACAGAATGAGTTGGAACAAGAGATTACATAGATGTGGCAAGAGTACATTCAATGCGGTGATGATGAGTACAGTATCTATAATAATTAGGAAGTTGTAGGTATTGTACGTATGGGAAGGACAGAGCGAGGAGGTTCAGTGAAAGAGAAGAGGGGGATACTTCAGTGTGGAGTGTCGCTGAGAGAGAGAGAGAGAGAGAGAGAGAGAGAGAGGGCGACTGTGTACACCGAAGGTTGTGTCTTGCTGATGGATGGATGGATGGATGGAAGGGTAGAATTTATGACCGAATAATAACAACTTTACCATCAAACTTTAGGGAAATCAGATGTCAGACAGAAAAGAGAACGTAATCATTGACAAATAAACAAGGCAGCAAGTAGTTTACCTTGTCTCCTTGCCTATCTCACCACAGCCCAGCAGACATCAAGAGGCATAGGCTGGCCTGTCACAGGGAACAGTAGGGGCGGAGGAGGAGGCGCTGGGGAGAGAGGAGACGCAAATTAATAATGTTCATCAGTTAAATACATTCACAAAAACAGCTGATTCGGTTACAACACAAGAAATGAAGGGAAGAAGATGCTGCAACAATATATCAGATCTGTACCTACCAGCAGGTCCTGTAGCAAACATCAATATACCGAGAGATTTATACATATTATCTATCCCCTGCCTATTGATTAAGCACACAGACACACACACACGCGCGCACGCACGCACGCACACACGCACGCACACGGTAAACACGGTAAATCGTAATATATTTGGAAGATAAGAGTCAGAAAGGGAAGGCTGCAGGAGGCGGCCATCATTGTGACGTCACGGCTGATGACGTCACAGCCTGGCCCCGTGCTCTAAGTTGACTGTCTATATTTACGTACGTGTTTTAGGGGAGACCATTTTAAAAATGACCCTTCGAAAAAACGCTTTTAGAACCAAAAAATGGACATATTCCGGCTGGATAAATACTCTAACTAATTCCCAAAGCATAAACAAACTCCAAACAACACTAATTGTAAAGAATTTTCACTAGAAAAAAGTATTTTATTAAAATATGACCCTTTTTAAAACTCATTAAATACTCACTCACTACGACTTCAAAGGAACCAAAAACCACTTCAAAGTACGTGAGTAGTTCCTTCTAGTTATTATTAACACTTCAGAGTGATCTAGAGGCAGAAATAAATCATTTACAGGCTGATAAATAAATAATTGATGCAACTTTAAACACCGCTAGCAAACACTTTTAACCTCCACTGATTTCACTGAGCTTTACGCACAAAACGTAGTTTGATATGGACTATCTTTGGCAATTAATAAGAACTTGATACTGCCTCAAATAAAAAATGGTCTTGGGCGTTCCAATTATTTTGGCGCCAAAAGCCGCCCTTATTTACGATCATAATAACGCCAACCACATCTATCTCCACCCCCCACACGCATGGCAGACATTCAAAACAGGCCACAGTACTCATTGAAAGCATTAAATTTTACTGTTGAGCCCAAATAAATAGTCCAGGCATAAATGAAAATATCCTTAAATATGAGCCAGCTAGCGGGCGGCCGCGGGCGGAGGTGGGCGGCGGCGGGGGCCCGGGAAACCCTCCCGAACCCCCCTCACATCTCACTTAAACCTTCACTAAACTTAAACTTGACCACGAAAGCTATGTCTCAATGGCTAATATGAAAGCTTAGTATGATGGCTGCATACTGTGGCAAGATGAGCCTATAATAATGAGAGATAAGGCTCAAAATGACCGATGAAAGGAGAAACACAGATGGGGCCGGGGCCTGAGGTGGGGGGTTACGCCTCCCGCATAGGAGTGAATGCCCTATATAAACACTGGCACCGTGATTCTTACGTCACAGCGCTTGCAGTCACCTTGATAACGTAGTCCAGCAGCCCCTGTGATTCCATCTTGCGGCTTTAGTCCAGTATTAAGATGACTTGAACACTTATTTTGTCCTTAAGCACTCGTGAAATCCTGCTAGTCACCGAAGAAATCGTCTTAATATGTCACTAGAATGCTGAAACAGTCGTGTTATCTCACTAGTCACTTTAAAAAGACGATTTTTCCGGTAAAAATCGTCTTAATACGCCACTGGAATATTAAAAACGCCATAAATCCAGAGGCTTTTCAATAGGATAAGACCGCTCACACCCTCAACCCACAACAGACTGAGCCAAGACAGACAGACAGACAGCTGCTGGCCTTCCCCACCCACCTGCTGACGTGTGGCAGGAACGCAGACGTCACGGCCTGGAACGACCAGTAGTCCTATCTGCTAATTTGCTATTCACACACTATATGCACTAAGAAATCAAGTAGGTTATGCTACCAATACAGGTGAACATTGGAACAATAAATATAAAACACCATAAACGTCAAAGGAAAAGTAATGAACGAAATAACACACGAATAAGCGAACAAGGCCAAGCAAGGCAGAGATAACTTGACACTTGAATCACAACCAGAAAATCAAGAAATACAACAAAATCAGTGTTGAATAGTAACTAAAACAAACTAAACCAATGAAATTAGTTATCAAACACTCGCAAAACACCAAAGCAATAAAAAAAATGTAAAGAAAAAGCGTAAGCAAGTAAATAAACGAAGAAAACTGCCCCACCACTTCCCTCCGCCTTCTCTCTCTCTCTCCTACACCCCCCACCATTCTCTCTCTCCCTCATCTAAGCACCCACCTACCATCCCCTACCTTCCTCCCACCATTCCTGCTGCTTTTACCACTGCTACTACCCACAGCCCACGCCTCACCACACTGCAACGCTGCTGATGTGGTGATAGGCAGCGGGAAAGCAAACCTCACCACTGTAACCTCCACCACTAATCAAACATGGCAAACCTACCTCAGAGCCTCGTCAGCGTTCAAGGCGGTGGATATCGAATGCCAAACAGAAGAGTGGGTTGTAAGTGCACATTTCCCGATATCAACGCCGTATTGTCTTGGTAACGGTGTGTGGAGTAGGGTGGTCTTGTACTGCGATGCTGCGAGGGAGTTTGTGGAGTTTGCTATGTGGATTGGGGACTGCTTGTGGTACTGCCGTGACGGTGAGAGGTACGGGAGCAGGGCAAAGCTGGTTCGGGTATCAGCTCACGGGACTTCGGACTGGAGGAAACGACCATCACCTCAGAAATGCCCTTTAAAAACACATTCAGAGACACCAAAAATTACGTTTAAAAAATGTACACTTCATGCTACACCTACTACTGCTGATACTACCACTACTACTACTGAAAATGTTACTACTACTACTGCTATTGATGATGCTACTACTACTACTGCTGCTGCTGCTTGGAACTGTTCATTACTAATTGGTAAAAGACATGTTTCTAATGTACTGGAGGTGGTGATGGTGGTGTGTGCGGTGGTAGCGGTGGTTAGTGTTCTTTCGGTTCTGAGAAATATATATTGTAATGTGTTGTTGGCAAGAAAAGTGTGGTCAAAAAATGATTTGTCTATGTACCTGTGTGTGTGTGTGTGTGTGTGTGTGTGTGTGTGTGTGTGTGTAATGGAAAATGCGTTTCGCCATGAAGACAGACAGACATGAGAGTGTTGAGGAAAAATGTTTGGCTAATTGTTTGCTTGAATTGGTGCAGACGGCAGAGTGAGTGAGTGAGGGTGATGGCGCGCCGCTCCTGTTGTACCGCTGGGCTGGTGGCGGGGATGCGGGGCGGTGTGGCGCGACGGTTGCCACTCCGCTCCCCACCCGCCGCACCACGCACCACGCACCACGTCCCTTCTCCATGAGTGGTACTGACGTGGGTAGTGGCAGCGTTCATTGATATGTTAGAGATGACCATAGTGTTGCTTCCTTGGGTAACGTGACAGTAAACAGAGAGAAGACGATGTGCGGTGCAGCCACGCCCAGCAGGCCGGCCACAGCAGCCAGCCAGACAGACAGCCAGGCAGGGGAGGGAAGGGCCGCGCAGTACAGGTGGTAGCGGCAGGGCGGCAGGGCGGCAGGGTAACTCAGCACCAAGGCTATTATCTTAGAAGAATCCTTGGTCAGCAGCACTGTGCCATGGGGAGGGGGTGGTGGAAGGCGTTAGCCAGGGCGGAGGCAGGTGCGGGCGCCAGCGGGTCTCTGTTGCGCGCGGCGTTTTGCAGGGCTGACAGCGCCGCGCCCGCCACCAGGATGTGCTGCGCCGCCGCCAGCACCGCCACCACCAGCAGGTGCATGGCGCGGTCACGCAGCCAGCGCAGGGCCTCGGCAGGGCACGACCTGAGGTGCAGCACGCGGCGCAGCGCACGCTGCCACACCACGCCGCGCACCGCCTGCAGCGCCCGCAGGTCCTGGTACAGGCAGGGCAGGGCGGCGTCTGGGCGGCAGCAGGAGGGCGGCACGGCGGTGTGGTTCACCAGCCACGCCGCGGCGTCACCACCGTCCATCCCCAGGCCGCAGCAGCCCAGGAAGAACTGCATGTCCTCCAGGGCGGCGTGGTGCGCGGCGTCCCTGGCGTGGCTCACCTCCAGGGCCTGCCACCGCTCCGTAGCCTCGCCCATGGACAGCAGGCCGCTCCAGCTGCCCAACACCACCCACGCCAGCGCGCCGCACGCCGCCACCACCGCCTGCCCTTGCAGCGCCCAGCGCGCCACGCCCAGCAGACCGCGATGCGCGCCCCGCCCCGCGGGCCCGCCCCCCGCCACCACCAGGGCCACCCCGGTCACCAGGGCCGCCGCGTCACTCGTGGCGGCCAGCAGGAGCAGTGCGGGGCGCCGCCCTCCCAGCAGGGCGCGCACGGCCACCACAGGAGGGTAGGCGGCGCGGGGCAGCACGTGGTCCAGGATGGCGGCGGTGGGTGGCGGAGGCGGCGCGGCGCACAGCAGCAGTGTGGTGAGCAGCACCACCAGGCTGCTGCTCACACCCATCAACACCAGCACAGCGCGCCCGTGCTCGCTCACAGTCGTCACGTGCACCACCATCACGCGGGAAACTTTAATGCGACACTGCTTTAGTTAACACACACACACACACACACAGCGTAGCGTAGTGGTTGTTAGCACGCTCGGCTCACAACCGAAAGGGTTTGAGTCCCGAGCGCGGGCGTGTTGTGTGGTGTGTGGTGTGTGGTGTGTGTAATGTATGGTGAGTGTGTGTGTAATGTGTGGTGTGGTGTGTGGTGAGTGTGTGTGGTGTGTGGTGAGTCTGTGAGTAATGTGGTGTGTGTGTGTGTGTGTGTGTGTGTGTGTGTAATGTGTGATGAGTGTGATGAGTGTGGTGTGTGGTGTAGTGTGGTGTGGTGTGATCTCAGCCCTACACACCCAAAGATCGGTCTATAATATAAGCTCTGACTTCGCTCCGTAGGGAAAGGCTGGCTGGCCATCACACACACACACACCCAATAAAAACCATCAATGACAATAGAATTACTAATACTATTCCTGCTACTACTACTACTACTACTACTACTACTAATAATAATAATAATAATAATAATAATAATAATAATAATAATAATAATAACAACTTCACAGCCTCTCTATCTATCTATCTATCTATCTCTTTCTGTGTCATGCATTTATCATCAAACCGTTACCATAGTGAGGAGAGAGAGAGAGGGGGGGAGGAGAGAGGGGAGGGGAATCGATTACTGAGAGGGGAGAGAGAGGGAGAGGGGGAGAGGAGTGAGGGGAAGGGGAGAGAGAGACCTGCGTGTTAGGAAGGCAGTCAACACTCCCCTCACATTCCTGCTGCTGTATTCTTGAGTCAGTTAGGAGTGAGACTGTGTTATCTGCTCACTACACTCCTAAGGTGAGGAACTACAGCTGCTACCACCTTCCTAACTCTGCTACTACTTCTTCTTCTTCTTCTGTAGTTTTTGTATGTTCTTCGTTCTACTTCTTTTTCTTCTGTAGTTTTTGTATGTTCTTCGTTCCTCTAGTGGTGTTTATAAGTCTTTTGGTTATCTATAGAAGGGCAGGAAACATCACACCACACCACACACCACATAACACCACACTAACATCACACCACACCACACCACATCACACTAACACCACACCACACCACACAATATACATCTATTCATCACCTCTTCACCACAGTCTTCTCCACACACACTCACCACCAATTCTTGTTTATAATCTTTTCTCCCTACCACTACTACTAACACTCATTAACTCACAGTAACAAAAACATGCCTCTTGTCTTAGTAGAAGTGTGTCACGTTAGGAATGGTGGAGCCTTTGCAGTGTGGAAATATTGTTAATCTGTCACTACAACCCTAAAAACACCCTTAAAAACCCGCGTCACTTCAACTAGAGCCTTTGCAGTGTGGAAATGTTGTTAATCTGTCACTACAACCTTAAAAACACTTAAAAACCCGCGTCACTTCAACTAGAGCCTTTGCAGTGTGGAAATGTTGTTAATCTGTCACTACAACCCTAAAAACACCCTTAAAAACCCGCGTCACTTCAACTAGAGCCTTTGCAGTGTGGAAATGTTGTTAATCTGTCACTACAACCCTAAAAACACCCTTAAAAACCCGCGTCATTTCAACTAGAGCCTTTGCAGTGTGGAAATGTTGTTAATCTGTCACTGCAACCCTAAAAACACCCTTAAAAACCCGCGTCACTTCAACTAGAGCCTTTGCAGTGTGGAAATGTTGTTAATCTGTCACTA
>JAHFWG010000970.1:5718-13218 GCA_020233015.1 Callinectes sapidus | reverse complement strand
TTACAAATATATATACATACATACATACTAGTGCAGTATAAATAATGTATAATCTTGTGTCTTTCCTCCTTAAAATGGTAAATAAATTTTGTGTGATATATGAATACTATTTTAAAAGAAGAATGACAGATATATATACATATTACAATGATTAACTGTCAAATATATAATGAAAGAAAGACATATATACCTTTCTATTTTTTTCCTTGTTGTTGTTGCTGTTCTAGTTCTTCTTCTTCTCTTGTGACTACTTCTACTAATGCTTGTTATTATTAGTGATTTCTTCTTCTTCTTTTTCCTCCTCCTCTTCCTTTTCTTCTCATTATTATTGTTATTGTCATCTTCTTGCTATCTGAAAAAAAGAAGAAATAAATTAAAGGGGAAAAAATTATGTGCTTTAAATTCTCTCTCTCCTCACCACTACTAACACTGCTTAAGACTCACTGCAAGATGGGTTGAATAAGATAAGGTTAGACAAGGTTGATATTACTGCAAGATAAAAAGGAAATAGGTCATTATAATAAACAGCTTTAATAGTCTGAGAACACAGCTAATCATCTCATTTCATATTCTAGTGTGTTGCTTTCTCTCTCCTTCCTAGATTATTAATTGAAAGAGATGGTTAGGTTAGGTGAGACATGAAAATACATGAAAACGGACAAATAAAAAATATAAAGTACTGCACAAAAGGAATAAACCAAAAATGTCTTTACTTACCTTTCACTCGCCAGTCTTCTGTCAGATGAAGTCCCTCCCGAGGCTAAGGGGCAGTAGGGATCTCGGGCCTTGCTCATCTTTCACTGAGTGGGCAGACGACGGGTTAGCGATGTCCTCATTCTTCCATGTCCTTTGTGGCACATCTTTCTTGGCTTTCGTAGCCGGTGCAGTTGTTCCCTCTCCATCCCCACGGTTGTCAATGATGTTCTCCTCCGGCATTGGATCTGGCATGTGACCCTGGTGACAGCGCCTGTCGACAACAAAGAGAAAATACAAGCCTATCACATTGCAACACTTGTCATTTTAAAGATGACAGCCAAACAAACACTAGGGCCCTTGAAATCACATGACTAGACTTCTACCTTTAAAAATGATACCAAAACAAGCAGAAAGAAAGAAAAATGGAAACAAAAATGTAGTTTAATATGTGTAGTTTAATTTTCAGTGAACCTAATGCTTTCTTCCACAAACAAGCACCACATACCATCGACCTTTCCTTCAGTAAAGAGAAAGACAAAACAATTAATAACATAACTTAATTCATCAACACACACACACCTTTCACAGAGAGAGAGAGAGAGAGAGAGAGAGAGAGAGAGAGAGAGAGAGAGAGAGAGAGAGAGAGAGAGAGAGAGAGAGAGAGTCAGTTTGGTGAGACAGTGTGTTAGTCGCAGTAAGACTCAGTGGGACAGGGAGAGGCCTGGCCAGACTAACACCCTAATGTAGGAACACCTTTTTGTGACATGAGTGACGTGTGACCCTGTAAACCTTGTGTTGTGGAGCATCTGGAAGGATGATGTGACTTGTCTTACCTTTATGATTTGTTGATTACGCCATGTACACATACATTTAGTACACTATATAAAAATATATAAATCTTACTGCACCATGCTCCTGACTAGGGTATGGTTTGGTTAAGTTAGGTTAGAGTTTCTTTTCTCTCTCTATTTAAGAATTGGTCAAGTTAGGTTAGACTCACTGATATTATTGTGAAAGAAGGAAAATGAGTTGAAAAAACCACACAAAAATAAACATCCAGATATATATACATACCCCCAAAACACACCCCTATGCCCCCTCAACCCCCAACCCCACCCTCAACACCCACCGTGCTGCCCCCAAAGCCAGGTTGGTTCCATCCCAAGACAGAGTACCCTGCCTCCAGCAGTTTTGTCATCATAAAAGGAAAAGGTGTACTAGTATTGAAGAAAAATATTTAAGTAACAATTGGACACAAAACTTGACTTATTCATAAAAAATATAAACATAAACGAAGTCTTTTTACCTGTATGGGGTGAGAGGAGGTCTGGGGGAGGCTGTTTTGAGGTGGTGGGGGGGGCGGCGTGGTGGGTAGGGGGTGAAGGTGAGCCAGCCTGCCCCTCCCTCCTCACACACACTGATGGCCCCTTCCTCCCCACAGCTGGCACTTTTGCACACCATACACTGGGAAATTGTACAGCATTAACACTCAAACAACACACACACACACACACACGGTAAACATGCAGTAAATCATGTTATAAGTAAGATAAGAGTCAGGAAGGGGAGGCAGAGGGAGGCGCCCGGCCATTATGACGTCACGGCTGATGACGTCACAGCCTGGCCCCGTGCTCTATTTTGACTGTCTATATTTACGTACGTATTTTAGGGGAGACCATTTTAAAAATGACCTTTCGAAAAAACGCTTTCAGACCAAAAAACTGGACATTTTCCGGTTGGATAAATACTCTAACTAATTCCAAAAGCATAAACAAACTCCAAACAACAGTAATTGTAAAGAAATTCCACTAGAAAAAAGTATTTTATAAAAATATGACCCTTTTTTAAACTCATTAATTACTCACTCCATACCACTTCAACGAAACCCAAAACCACTTCAAAGCACTTGAGTAATTCTTTCTAATTATTATTAACACTTCAGAGTGATCTAGAGGCAGAAATAAATCATTTACAGGCTGATAAATAAATTAATTAATGCAACTTTAACACCGCTAGCAAACACTTTTACCATTCACTGATTTCACTGAGCTTTGCGCACAAAACATGGTTTGATATGGACTATCTTCGGCAATTAATAAGAACTTGATACTGCCTCAAATAAAGAATGGTCTTGGGCGTTCCAAAGATTTTGGCGCAAAAAGCCGCCCTTGTTTACGATCATAATAACGCCAACAACGGCTATCTCCACTCCCACCACACGCATGGCAGACATTCAAAACAGCCCACAGTACTTATAGAAAGCATTAAATTTTACTGTTGAGCCCAAATAAATAGTCCAGGCATCAATGAAAATATCCTTAAATATGAGCCAGCTAGCGGGCGGCCGCGGGCGGCGACGGCGGCGGCAGCGGCGCCGGCGGGGGGCCCGGCTTGGCTCACTAACCCCCCCCTCATATCTCGCTTAAACCTTCACTAAACTTAAACTTGAGCATGAAAGCTATGTCTGAATGGCTAATATGAAAGCTTAGTACAATGGCTGCATAATGTGGCAAGATGAGCTTATAATAATGAGTGATAAGGGTAAAAATGACCGATGAAATATGAACGCCGGGGTCTGTTGAGGGGTAGCCCCCCTTCCTATATAGGTAAATAAACACTGACACGGTAAAGCCTTGTGTCACAATGGCTGTAGTCACCTTAATAACGTATTCCAGTCTCTGTGATTCCATCCTGCGGCTTTAGTCCAGTATTAAGATGACACACTGAACACTGAAGCACCAGCAGGGTACTCATTATTATGTCCTTAGATCGTTTCAAAATACTCGTGAAATCCCGCTTGTCATGTCTTCATCTCGAGAGTTTGGAATGTAAAAATCGTCTTAATATTATGTCACTAGAATGGTCAAACATTTCAAACCCGGTCTCCGTTCAACCAGAGGCTTTTCAATACGATAAGACCTTTTCTTCCGCGCACACCTTCACCTCACAACACACTGAATCAAGGACTCCCCAGACAGCTGCGCTGCTGCCGGCCCTCCCACCCTCCACTGCTGGCTGACGTGTGGCAGAAACGCAGACGTCACGGCCTGGAACGACCAGTAGTCCTATCTTGCTAATTTGCTATTCACACAGTATATGCGCTAAGAAATCAAGAAATCAACCAATACAGATGAACAATGGAACAATAAATATAAAACACCAGAAACGTAAAAGGAAAACTAATTAACGAAATAACACATTAATAAGCGAACAAGGGCAACCACGGCAATAAGTTAACTTGACACTTGAAACACAACCAGAAAATCAAGATATGCAACAAAATCAATCAGAAATACTAAACTAACTAAAACAAACTAAACCAATAAAACAAGTTATCAAACACTCGCAAAACACAAAAGCAATAAAAAAAGTAAAGAAAAACCGTAAGCAAGTAAACAAAAGAGGAAAACAAGGGAGAGAAAAAAAAAACTAATGCTGGAAAACATGAAAACAATCTCCCCCTCTCTCTGGTCCTGTGGAGACGTGACAACGCAGCTCACGGGAAAATCCCATATTCAGCCGGCGAAGCAGTTCTATCTTGCTAAATTTCTATTTACGTGGTATGTGCGCCAAGAAATCAAGTAGGTTATGCAAACAATATAGATAAACAATGGAAAAATAAATGCAAAACACCTTAAAAATCAAAGGAAATGTAATAAATAAGCAAAAAGAACGAGACCAAACCAGTTAACTTGGCACTTTTAACAGTGATAGATATTTCATGACTTAGGATTTGTGGTGTAGGAGAGAGAGAGAGTAATGTAAAAAGGGAAAGTGTAATTGAAGGGGGAAGAGAAACAGGGCAGGCCTTAATTGGGTCAAAAAGCAGCTCTAGTCAATTTCTGCTGCCATGAAAATCAAAGCATTCTCTCTCTCTCTCTCTCTCTCTCTCTCTCTCTCTCTCTCTCTCTGCACACAATTTAAGAAAACCATTAGATACATACGAAGTTTACTTTTAAGTATTGAAAAAAAATCAGTGTATTTGAGGTGGAGAGAGAAATAGGGCAGCCCTTAATTAGGTCAAAAGCAGCTCAAGCCAATTCCAGCTCCTACCGAAAGGAAAACATTTCTCTCTCTCTCTCTCTCTCTCTCTCTCTCTCTCTCTCTCTCTCTCTCTCTCTCTCAAGGCACACAATTTAAGCAAACCATTAGATACATACGAAGTTTATTTTTAAGTATTGAAAAAATCAGTACATATTATTAGGTCACTGAAACAAATGCTACCAATTTACTAAAAAAATAACTCCATAACATTTTCTATATGGGCCAAATTCACGACTACAGGGGTCATTCACATTTGAGGGTGATGAAAGAAATAAACATAACCTAACCTAAATTTAGGGACCTAAATTTAGGGATCGAGTAGTAGTAGTAGTAGTAGTAGTAGTAGTAGTAGTAGTAGTAGTAGTAGTAGTAGTAAAGAAATGTTTCCACTGCTGCAGTACATATTATTAGCTGCCCATGACATCAATACACTCAACTCTTATTCACCTTAACTAATGCAACAATCACACTCAACACAAATGGAGAGAAAGTATATAAATAAAAAATAAATAGAAAAATAGAAATAAGAAAATAATATCCCTTGCACTATTCTGTACAAACATTCTTCTCTTTCTCTAGGGCAAGTTAAGTTAGTTTTTCATCTTCATTCATCTCTTAATCACCTTTCACACCAATGCATTAATTAGCTGCACCAGAGAACCAAATATATAATCGTACCTTACCTAACGTAACCAATCATTTAGTAATCGCACCTTACCTAACCTAACCAATCATTTAGTAATCGCACCTTACCTAACCTAAACAATCATTTAGTAATCACACCTCAACACAACCATAATGTTACAGCCACTCACAATCTTGCACTCCACTGCAACACTATCCAATCATAACTTCCTCTCCTATACTCTTCATGGCCTGTCCGTCTGTCTTTTTATGTATCTGTATACTTCATTACCAATGTCTGTTTGTCTAAATGCCTGTGTCTGTCTGTCTGTTTCATCCACGGCAGGCCAATGGCACTAAACACACAGAGGAAGAACTAATGGGAAATAATACCCTTAACTTTAAAAAAAAAGTACAATTTCATCCTCAACACAAACATACTGAACTTGTCTCCACTCTGCATAGAACACAAGGAGTCACCAGGCACCCTTCACCAATCAAGGCTTGCATCACAAGAGAGATTCAGAACACAAGTTAAACACAAATCTCTCCTCACAACTGTTAATTTGACCTCGATTAATTATTTATGGTGGAAAGAACTTTGATGAAACGCCAAGTGTATTGACACACCAAACATAACCGTGATAGATGAATTAATTCACTTTTCCTCACTGCCTTGCCTTGGACCTTGAGATAGGATGGCATTAAAAGCTTTTCAACATCAACTCCTCTACTCAGACTAACTGTCTTCAGCCTCTCTCAAACACAGAAAAATACTTCCTCTCACTGACTTGTGCCATGACAAACCAAAAAAGTTAAAGAAAACACACTTCAAAGCCTAAACAACTTCCACAAGTCTTTTAACAAGCCACTGGACCTTCAAAATGCACACCAACAATTCTTACAGCCGTGGGCCAAACTTCTGAGCACTGAGCATTAAGAAGACAAAATTCAGACCAGTAACCCCAAACTATGCTGAAAATGAGCCGAGAGGAAAACAAAGACAGACGAGTGGTGAAAATTCATGTCTTTGACAATGAGTGAAGACAAATGGATGATGATATAAATTACTACACTATGATGGAGGCTGTAGGAAAGACTGATTGTGTGGACGGTAAATGAGTCAGGGTGCGATAAGATGTCAGGGATGATGGGTCAGGGTTTAAGGTTTAAGTTCAGGAGAGATATAAGGGCAGGGTGAGGTTAGGGTAAGTGTATTAGGATGTTAGGGTAGGATGAGGTCAAAATGCATTTGGGTGTGAAGATATGAGGTGAGGTGAGGGCGTATCTGGGTAACCGGGATATGAGGTCAAGGTTAAATTAAGGGGTATTAGGGTGTCAGGAGAGATGGGGATCATGGTGCAAGGTGTACTGGTGAGCGCTGATTTACGAATGTGCGGTTTTAGGTTATGGTGACGTTATTGTTTATTCTGATATATTGATGAACGCGCTTGTAGATTAAAGACATAAATGAGTTTGAGAAAAATGCATAAACTTTCTGATTTTATAAGTTTTTGTTGCTTTTCTTAATAGCAAATGTAGGACTCTCTTGGACCTATTTTACAATCTTTTCCCCTTGGCCAGCCCTTGGTCACCCTTCGCCTTGGTGAAATGATAAATTCTCTAACAATGACTATTTTCAAAAGCCACAGATATGATTAGCTGGCTTTTCAAGAGTTTTTATCCCACTAACAATGCAGACATCTTGTTAACATGTCTCTAAAACTGTAAAAAACACCCTTGAAAACCTGAGTCAATTAGAGCCTTTGGAATGTAGTGAAATAGGAGGAGACTGAGCATAGCGTTTCAGTACATGGTGCTCAGTGCATTGCCACACCCGTCACATACTACTACAAGGGGCAAGGTGGACAGCTACCCTACAAACACATCACTCTGCTTAAAGTGGGGACTGGCGCATCACACTGGCCGGGCACACTGCTGGCTCCCTCACCTAAAACACCACCCTTACTCTCCCTTCAGGACTGTTATCAAATGCTACAGATAATTGGGTTTTCCAGTTATTCTTCTCATTCATATTGTGGATTCCATGCTTAATTGATACAAGAATCATAAACAAGTTAATGCTGAGGAATGCTAGGTATCTTTCTGAAATAAAAGTAATGACACTAATGAACA
>JAHFWG010000358.1:101109-125895 GCA_020233015.1 Callinectes sapidus | reverse complement strand
TAAACCAAAAAAACAAGTTATCAAACACTCGCAAAACACTAAAGCAATAAAAAAAATGTAAAGAAAAACCGTAAGTAACTAAACAAAAGAAGAAAACAAAGGGGGAAAAAAAAAACTAATGCTGGAAAACATGAAAACAATCTCCCCCTCTCTCTGGTCCTGTGGAGACGTGACAACGCAGCTCACGGGAAAATCCCATATTCAGCCGACGAAGCAGATCTATCTTGCTAAATTTCTATTTACGTGGTATGTGCGCCAAGAAATCATGTAGATTATGCAAACAATATAGATAAACAATGGAAAAATAAATGCAAAACACCTTAAAAATCAAAGGAAATGTAATAAATAAGCAAAAGGACCGAGACCAAACCAGTTAACTTCGCACTTTTAACAGTGATAGATATTTCATGACTTAGGATTTGTGGTGTAGGGGAGAGAGAGAGAGAGAGAGAGAGAGAGAGAGAGAGAGAGAGAGAGAGAGAGAGAGAGAGAGAGAGAGAGAGAGAGAGAGAGAGAGAGAGAGAGAGAGAGAGAATAATGTAAAAAGGGAAAGTGTAATTGAAGGGGGAAGAGAAACAGGGCAGGCCTTAATTGGGTCAAAAAGCAGCTCTACTCAATTTCTGCTGCCATGAAAATCAAAGCATTCTCTCTCTCTCTCTCTCTCTCTCTGCACACAATTTAAGAAAACCATTAGATACATACGAAGTTTACTTTTAAGTAATGAAAAAAATCAGTGTATTTGAGAAGTGGAGAGAGAAACAGGGCAGGCCTTAATTAGGTCAAAAGCAGCTCAAGCCAATTCCTGCTGCTACAGAAAGGAAAACATTTCTCTCTCTCTCTCTCTCTCTCTCTCTCTCTCTCTCTCTCTCTCTCTCTCAAGGCACACAATTCAAGCAAACCATTAGATACATACGAAGTTTATTTTTTAAGTATTGAAAAAATCAGTACATATTATTAGGTCACTGAAACAAATGCTACCAATTTACTAAAAAAATAACTCCATAACATATGGGCCAAATTCACGACTACAGGGGTCATTCACATTTGAGGGTGATGAAAGAAATAAACATAACCTAACCTAAATTTAGGGACCTAAATTTAGGGATCGAGTAGTAGTAGTAGTAGTAGTAGTAGTAGTAGTAAAGAAATGTTTCCACTGCTGCAGTACATATTATTAGCTGCCCATGACATCAATACACTCAACTCTTATTCACCTTAACTAATGCAACAATCACACTCAACACAAATGGAGAGAAAGTATATAAATAAAAAATAAATAGAAAAATAGAAATAAGAAAATAATATCCCTTGCACTATTCTGTACAAACATTCATCTCTTTCTCTAGGGCAAGTTAAGTTAGTTTTTCATCTTCATTCATCTCCTAATCACCTTTCACACCAATGCATTAATTAGCTGCACCAGAGAACCAAATATATAATCGTACCTTACCTAACGTAACCAATCATTTAGTAATCGCACCTTACCTAACCTAACCAATCATTTAGTAATCGCACCTTACCTAACCTAACCAATCATTTAGTAATCACACCTCAACACAACCATAATGTTATAGCCACTCACAATCTTACACTCCACTGCAACACTACCCAATCATAACTTCCTCTCCTATACCATTCATGGCCTGTCTGTCTGTCAGTCTCTGTCTTTTTATGTATCTGAATACTTGATTACCAATGTCTGTTTGTCTAAATGCCTGTGTCTGTCTTTTTATGTATCTGAATACTTGATTACCAATGTCTGTTTGTCTAAATGCCTGTGTCTGTCTGTCTGTTTCATCCACGATAGGCCAATGGCACTAAACACACAGAGGAAGAACTAATGGGAAATAATACCCTTAACTATAAAAAAAAAAGCACAATTTCATCCTCAACACAAACATGCTGAACTTGTCTCCACTCTGCATAGAACACAAGGAGTCACCAGGCACACTTCACCAAGCAACGCTCACATCACAAGAGAGATTCAGAACACAAGTTAACCACAAATCTCTCCTCACAACTGTTAATTTCACCTCGATTGATTATTTATGGTGGAAAGAACTTTGATGAATCGCCAAGTGTATTGACACACCAAACACAACCTTGATAGATGAATTAATTCACTTTTCCTCACTGCCTTGGACCTTGAGATAGGATGGCATTAAAAGCTTTTCAACATCAACTCCTCTACTCAGACTAACTGTCTTCAGCCTCTCTCAAACACAGAAAAATACTTCCTCTCACTGACTTGTGCCATGACAAACCAAAAAAGTTAAAGAAAACACACTTGAAAGCCTAAACAACTTCCACAAGTCTTTTAATAAGCCACTGGACCTTCAAAATGCACACCAACAATTCTTACAGCCGTGGGCCAAACTTCTGAGCACTGAGCATTAAGAACACAAAATTCAGACCAGTAACCCCAAACTATGCTGAAAATGAGCCGAGAGGAAAACAAAGACAGTCGAGTGGTGAAAATTCATGTCTTTGACAATGAGTGAAGACAAATGGATGATGATATAAATTACTACACTATGATGGAGGCTGTAGGAAAGACTGATTGTGTGGACGGTAAATGAGTCAGGGTGCGTTAAGATGTTAGGGATGATGGGTCAGGGTTTAAGGTTTAAGTTCAGGAGAGATATAAGGGCAGGGTGAGGTTAGGGTAAGTGTATTAGGATGTTAGGGGAGGATGAGGTCAAAATGCATTTGGGTGTGAAGATATGAGGTGAGGTGAGGGCGTATCTGGGTAACCGGGATATGAGGTCAAGGTTAAATTAAGGGGTATTAGGGTGTCAGGAGAGATGGGGATCATGGTGCAAGGTGTACTGGTGAGCACTGATTTACGAATGTGCGCTTTTAGCTTATGGTGACGTTATTGTTTATTCTGATATATTGATGAACGCGCTTGTAGATTAAAGACGTAAATGAGTTTGTTAAAAATACTTCAAACTTTCTGATTTTATAAGTTTTTGTTGCTTTTCTTAATAGCAAATGTAGGACTCTCTTGGACCTATTTTACAATCTTTTCCCCTTAGCCAGCCCTTGGTCACCCTTGGCCTTGGTGAAATGATAAATTCTCTCACAATGACTATTTTCAAAAGTCACAGATATGATTAGCTGGCTTTTCAAGAGTTTTTATCCCACTAACAATGCAGACATCTTGTTAACATGTCTCTAAAACTGTAAAAAACACCCTTGAAAACCTGAGTCAATTAGAGCCTTTGGAATGTAGTGAAACAGGAGGAGATGGAGCATAGCGTTTCAGTACATGGTGCTCAGTGCATTGCCACACCCGTCACATACTACTACAAGGGGCAAGGTGGACAGCTACCCTACAAACACATCACTCTGCTTAAAGTGGGGACTGGCGCATCACACTGGCCGGGCACACTGCTGGCTCCCTCACCTAAAACTCCACCCTCACTCTCCCTTCAGGACTGTTATCAAATGCTACAGATAAGTGGGTTTTCCAGTTATTCTTCTCATTCATATATGTGGATTCCATGCTTAATTGATACAAGAATCATAAACAAGTTAATGCTGAGGAATGCTAGGTATCTTTCTGAAATAAAAGTAATGACACTAATGAACACAAAAGTCTGAACACTAACTAATTGTGAGTCTTCTTATAATCCTTCTGCCATAAGAAGCAATTACAAACACCAAAAATCTGTCTCAGACTTTGTCAGTTAAAACTTTCCCATTAATTGCATTCCCCGCAGTGGTTCCCGTGGTGGCCAGTGTGCTGCGCCTGGTCCGGGGAAAGAAGCACTCACACTCCCCCTAACAACCCACCACTTGTACACTGTCACAGCCTTGCCTCTCACCACCCCACACACACACACACACACACACCGCTGCCACCAAGCTGCACACACGGTAAGTGTCTTCACTGATACACTGCCGCTATGCAAACTGTCTCTCTCTCACTCTCTCTCACACTGCCTGAAATATATCATTTTGTTTAATATTCTTACATGCATTCCACATCAATACAAAAGTAACAAATCAATACAATTAACTTGGTATTGGAATAATATCGATTTATTTTCTAAATGCTAGTTTGAAGGAAGTTTTATTCCCTTCATATTAACAAAATGTTCAATAACTTTCATTCATCCTTCAACACTTTAGCAGGCACACCAAGAAGTACTCGAAATATAAAAAATTCCTCTTACAGTCATAAACGAGACGTATTTCTAGGACACTTTAACTCTTGGAACAATCTTTTATTTATTGCATTGATTGCCTGCAATGTTCTGTCAATGAAGTATCCCGGACGGGATAACCGCCCACCGCCCGGCTCACTGGGAGCCACGTTACTTCCCGTCCAGGATACTGTGCCCTGTCTACGGAGAACCACACAAATCCCATCCGGGCTACTTCGCCCAGCATGGGTATAAATAATTTACCGCAAAACTTTTCTTGTACAGTAAGTTCTCGTTCTACGGTATATATGCGTTCCTGAAAACCTAACTAAACTGCATATCGAAATTACCGTTTACCAAACCAATTAAGACATGTTACGTTAGGATGTGTGTTCCAGCACGCCGAAAGTCACGCCTACAGACATGAAAATACATGAAAACAGTCAAATAAATAATATAAAGTACTGCACAAAAGAAATAAACCAAAAATGTCTTTACTTACCTTTCACTCGCCAGTCTTCTGTCAGATGAAGTCCCTCCCGAGGCTAAGGGGCAGTAGGGATCTCGGCCCTTGCTCATCTTTCACCGAGTGGGCAGACGACGGGTTAGCGATGTCCTCATTCTTCCATGTCCTTTGTGGCACATCTTTCTTGGCTTTCGTAGCCGGTGTAGTTGCTCCCTCTCCATCCCCACTGTTGTCAATGATGTCCTCCTCCGGCATTGGATCTGGCATGTGACCCTGGTGACAGCGCCTGTCGACAACAAAGAGAAAATACAAGCCTATCACATTGCAACACTTATCACTTTAAAGATGACAGCCAAACAAACACTAGGGCCCTTGAAATCACATGACTAGACTTCTACCTTTAAAAATGACACCAAAACAAGCAGAAAGAAAGAAAAAAGGAAACAAAAATGTAGTTTAATGAGTGTAGTTTAATTTTCAGTGAACCTAATGCTTTCTTCCACAAACAAGCACAACATACCATCGACCTTTCCTTCAGTAAAGAGACAGACAAAACAATTAATAACATAACTTAATTCATCAACACACACACACACACACACACCTTTCACAGAGAGAGAGAGAGAGAGAGAGAGAGAGAGAGAGAGAGAGAGAGAGAGAGAGAGAGAGAGAGTCAGTTTGGTGAGAAAGTGTGTTAGCCGCAGTAAGACTCAGTGGGACAGGGAGAGGCCTGGCCAGACTTACACCCTAATGTAGGAACACCTTTTTGTGACATGAGTGACGTGTGACCCTGTAAAGCTTGTGTTGTGGAGCATCTGGAAGGATGATGTGACTTGTCTTACCTTTATAATTTGTTGATTACGTCATGTACACATACATTTAGTACACTATATAAAAATATATAAATCTTATTGCACCATGCTCCTGACTAGGGTATGGTTTGGTTAAGTTAGGTTAGAGTTTCTTTTCTCTCTCTATTTAAGAATTGGTTAAGTTAGGTTAGACTCACTGATATTATTGTGAAAGAAGGAAAATGAGTTGAAAAAACCACAAAAATAAACATCCAGATATATATACATACCCCCAAAACACACCCCTATGCCCCCTCAACCCCCAACCCCACCCTCAACACCCACCGTGCTGCCCCCAAAGCCAGGTTGGTTCCATCCCAAGACAGAGTACCCTGCCTCCAGCAGTTTTGTCATCATAAAAGGAAAAGGTGTACTAGTATTGAAGAAAAATATTTAAGTAACAATTGGACACAAAACTTGACTTATTCATAAAAAATATAAACATAAACGAAGTCTTTTTACCTGTATGGGGTGAGAGGAGGTCTGGGGGAGGCTGTTTTGAGGTGGTGGGGGGGCGGCGTGGTGGGTAGGGGGGGAAGGTGAGCCAGCCTGCCCCTCCCTCCTCACACACACTGATGGCCCCTTCCTCCCCACAGCTGGCACTTTTGCACACCATACACTGGGAAAATGTACAGCATTAACACTCAAACAACACACACACACACACACACGGTAAACATGCAGTAAATCATGTTATAAGTAAGATAAGAGTCAGGAAGGGGAGGCAGAGGGAGGCGCCCGGCCATTATGACGTCACGGCTGATGACGTCACAGCCAGGCCCCGTGCTCTATTTTGACTGTCTATATTTACGTACGTATTTTAGGGGAGACCATTTTAAAAATGACCCTTCGAAAAAACGCTTTCAGACCAAAAAACTGGACATTTTCCGGTTGGATAAATACTCTAACTAATTCCCAAAGCATAAATAAACACCAAACAACAGTAATTGTAAAGAATTTCCACTAGAAAAAAGTATTTTATAAAAATATGACCCTTTTTTAAACTCATTAATTACTCATTCCATACCGCTTCAACGAAACCAAAAATCACTTCAAAGCACTTGAGTAATTCTTTCTAATTATTATTAACACTTAAGAGTGATCTAGAGGCAGAAATAAATCATTTACAGGCTGATAAATAAATTAATTAATGCAACTTTAACACCGCTAGCAAACACTTTTACCATTCACTGATTTCACTGAGCTTTGCGCACAAAACATGGTTTGATATGGACTATCTTCGGCAATTAATAAGAACTTGATACTGCCTCAAATAAAGAATGGTCTTGGGCGTTCCAAAGATTTTGGCGCAAAAAGCCGCCCTTGTTTACGATCATAATAACGCCAACCACAGCTATCTTCAACCCCCCCACACGCATGGCAGACATTCAAAACAGCCCACAGTACTCATAGAAAGCATTAAATTTTACTGTTGAGCCCAAATAAATAGTCCAGGCATCAATGAAAATATCCTTAAATATGAGCCGGCTAGCGGGCGGCCGCGGGCGGCCGCGGGCGGCGGCAGCGGCGGCGGCGGGGTTGGCGGCGGCGGCTTGGCTCACGAACCACCCCTCATATCTCGCTTAAACCTTCACTAAACTTAAACTTGAGCACGAAAGCTATGTCTGAATGGCTAATATGAAAGCTTAGTACAATGGCTGCATAATGTGGCAAGATGAGCTTATAATAATGAGTGATAAGGGTAAAAATGACCGATGAAATATGAACGCCGGGGTCTGTTGAGGGGTAGCCCCCCCTCCTATATAGGTAAATAAACACTGACACGGTAAAGCCTTGTGTCACAATGGCTGTAGTCACCTTAATAACGTATTCCAGCCTCTGTGATTCCATCTTGCGGCTTTAGTCCAGTATTAAGATGACACACTGAACACTGAAGCACCAACAGGGTACTCATTATTATGTCCTTAGATCGTTTCAAAATACTCGTGAAATCCCGCTTGTCATGTCTTCATCTCGAGAGTTTGGAATGTAAAAATCGTCTTAATATAATGTCACTAGAATGGTCAAACATTTCAAACCCGGTCTCCGTTCAACCAGAGGCTTTTCATTTTCAATACGATAAGACCTTTTCTTCCGCGCACACCTTCACCTCACAACACACTGAATCAAGGACTCCCCAGACAGCTGCGCTGCTGCCGGCCCTTCCACCCTCCACTGCTGGCTGACGTGTCGCAGGAACGCACACGTCACGGCCTGGAACAACCAGTAGTCCTATCTTGCTAATTTGCTATTCACACAGTATATGCGCTAAGAAATCAAGAAATCAACCAATACAGATGAACAATGGAACAATAAATATAAAACACCAGAAACGTAAAAGGAAGACTAATTAACGAAATAACACATTAATAAGCGAACAAAGGCAACCAAGTTAACTTGACACTTGAAACACAACCAGAAAATCAAGAAATGCTACAAAATCAATCAGAAATACTAAACTAACTAAAACAAACTAAACCAATAAAACAAGTTATCAAACACTCGCAAAACACTAAAGCAATAAAAAAATGTAAAGAAAAACCGTAAGCAAATAAACAAAAGAAGAAAACAAGGGAGAGAGAAAAAAAAAAAAAAACTAATGCTGGAAAACATGAAAACAATCTCCCCCTCTCTCTGGTCCTGTGGAGACGTGACAACGCAGCTCACGGGAAAATCCAATATTCAGCCAGCGAAGCAGTTCTATCTTGCTAAATTTCTATTTACGTGGTATGTGCGCCAAGAAATCAAGTAGGTTATGCAAACAATATAGATAAACAAAGGAAAAATAAATGCAAATCACCTTAAAAATCAAAGGAAATGTAATAAATAATTAAAAAGAACGAGACCAAACCAGTTAACTGCACTTTTAACAGTGATAGATATTTCATGACTTAGGATTTGTGGTGTAGGAGAGAGAGAGAGAGAGAGAGAGAGAGAGAGAGAGAGAGAGAGAGAGAGAGAGAGAGAATAATGTAAAAAGGGAAAGTGTAATTGAAGGGGGAAGAGAAACAGGGCAGGCCTTAATTGGGTCAAAAAGCAGCTCTAGTCAATTTCTGCTGCCATGAAAATCAAAGCATTCTCTCTCTCTCTCTCTCTCTCTCTCTCTCTCTCTCTCTCTCTCTGCACACAATTTAAGAAAACCATTAGATACATACGAAGTTTACTTTTAAGTATTGAAAAAAAATCAGTGTATTTGAGGTGGAGAGAGAAATAGGGCAGCCCTTAATTAGGTCAAAAGCAGCTCAAGCCAATTCCAGCTCCTACCGAAAGGAAAACATTTCTCTCTCTCTCTCTCTCTCTCTCTCTCTCTCTCTCTCTCTCTCTCTCTCTCTCTCAAGGCACACAATTTAAGCAAACCATTAGATACATACGAAGTTTATTTTTAAGTATTGAAAAAATCAGTACACATTATTAGGTCACAAACAAATGCTACCAATTTACTAAAAAAATAACTCCAGAACATTTTCTATATGGGCCAAATTCACGACTACAGGGGTCATTCACATTTGAGGGTGATGAAAGAAATAAACATAACCTAACCTAAATTTAGGGACCTAAATTTAGGGATCGAGTAGTAGTAGTAGTAGTAGTAGTAGTAGTAGTAAAGAAATGTTTCCACTGCTGCAGTACATATTATTAGCTGCCCATGACATCAATACACTCAACTCTTCTTCACCTTAACTAATGCATCACTCACACTCAACACAAATGGAGAGAAAGTATATAAATAAAAAATAAATAGAAAAATAGAAATAAGAAAATAATATCCCTTGCACTATTCTGTACAAACATTCTTCTCTTTCTCTAGGGCAAGTTAAGTTAGTTTTTCATCTTCATTCATCTCCTAATCACCTTTCACACCAATGCATTAATTAGCTGCACCAGAGAACCAAATATATAATCGTACCTTACCTAACGTAACCAATCATTTAGTAATCGCACCTTACCTAACCTAACCACTCATTTAGTAATCGCACCTTACCTAACCTAAACAATCATTTAGTAATCACACCTCAACACAACCATAATGTTACAGCCCCTCACAATCTTGCACTCCACTGCAACACTATCCAATCATAACTTCCTCTCCTATACTCTTCATGGCCTATCCGTCTGTCTTTTTATGTATCTGTATACTTCATTACCAATGTCTGTTTGTCTAAATGCCTGTGTCTGTCTGTCTGTTTCATCCACGGCAGGCCAATGGCACTAAACACACAGAGGAAGAACTAATGGGAAATAATAGCCTTAACTTTAAAAAAAAGTACAATTTCATCCTCAACACAAACATACTGAACTTGTCTCCACTCTGCATAGAACACAAGGAGTCACCAGGCACACTTCACCAAGCAACGCTCGCATCACAAGAGAGATTCAGAACACAAGTTAACCACAAATCTCTCCTCACAACTGTTAATTTCACCTCGATTGATTATTTATGGTGGAAAGAACTTTGATGAATCGCCAAGTGTATTGACACACCAAACACAACCTTCATAGATGAATTAATTCACTTTTCCTCACTGCCTTGGACCTTGAGATAGGATGGCATTAAAAGCTTTTCAACATCAACTCCTCTACTCAGACTAACTGTCTTCAGCCTCTCTCAAACACAGAAAAATACTTCCTCTCACTGACTTGTGCCATGACAAACCAAAAAAGTTAAAGAAAACACACTTCAAAGCCTAAACAACTTCCACAAGTCTTTTAACAAGCCACTGGACCTTCAAAATGCACACCAACAATTCTTACAGCCGTGGGCCAAACTTCTGAGCACTGAGCATTAAGAAGACAAAATTCAGACCAGTAACCCCAAACTATGCTGAAAATGAGCCGAGAGGAAAACAAAGACAGACGAGTGGTGAAAATTCATGTCTTTGACAATGAGTGAAGACAAATGGATGATGATATAAATTACTACACTTTGATGGAGGCTGTAGGAAAGACTGATTGTGTGGACGGTAAATGAGTCAGGGTGCGTTAAGATGTCAGGGATGATGGGTCAGGGTTTAAGGTTTAAGTTCAGGAGAGATATAAGGGCAGGGTGAGGTTAGGGTAAGTGTATTAGGATGTTAGGGGAGGATGAGGTCAAAATGCATTTGGGTGTGAAGATATGAGGTGAGGTGAGGGCGTATCTGGGTAACCGGGATATGAGGTCAAGGTTAAATTAAGGGGTATTAGGGTGTCAGGAGAGATGGGGATCATGGTGCAAGGTGTACTGGTGAGCGCTGATTTACGAATGTGCGGTTTTAGCTTATGGTGACGTTATTGTTTATTCTGATATATTGATGAACACGCTTGTAGATTAAAGACGTAAACGAGTTTGTTAAAAATGCATCAAACTTTCTGATTTTATAAGTTTTTGTTGCTTTTCTTAATAGCAAATGTAGAACTCTCTTGGACCTATTTTACAATCTTTTCCCCTTGGCCAGCCCTTGGTCACCCTTGGCCTTGGTGAAATGATAAATTCTCTCACAATGACTATTTTCAAAAGTCACAGATATGATTAGCTGGCTTTTCAAGTTTTTATCCCACTAACAATGCAGACATCTTCTTAACATGTCTAGAAAACTGTAAAAAACACCCTTGAAAACCTGAGTCAATTAGAGCCTTTAGAATGTAGTGAAATAAGAGGAGACTGAGCATAGTGTTTCAGTACGTGGTGCTCAGTGTATTGCCACACCTGTCACATACTACTACAAGGGGCAAGGTGGACAGCTACCCTACAAACACATCACTCTGCTTAAAGTGGGGACTGGCGCATCACACTGGCCGGGCACACTGCTGGCTCCCTCACCTAAAACACCACCCTTACTCTCCCTTCAGGACTGTTATCAAATGCTACAGATAATTGGGTTTTCCAGTTATTCTTCTCATTCATAATGTGGATTCCATGCTTAATTGATACAAGAATCACAAACAAGTTAATGCTGAGGAATGCTAGGTATCTTTCTGAAATAAAAGTAATGACACTAATGAACACAAAAGTCTGAACACTAACTAATTGTGAGTCTTCTTATAATCCTTCTGCCATAAGAAGCAATTACAAACACCAAAAATCTGTCTCAGACTTTGTCCGTTAAAACTTTCCCATTAATTGCATTCCCCGCAGTGGTTCCCGTGGTGGCCAGTGTGCTGCGCCTGGTCCGGGAAAAGAAGCACACACACTCCCGCTAACAACCCACCACGTGTACACTGTCACAGCCTTGCCTCTCACCACCCCACACACACACACACACACACACCGCTGCCACCAAGCTGCACAAACGGTAAGTGTCTTCACTGATACACTGCCGCTATGCAAACTGTCTCTCTCTCACTCTCTCTCACACTGCCTGAAATATATCATTTTGTTTAATATTCTTACATGCATTCCACATCAATACAAAAGTAACAAATCAATACAATTAACTTGGTATTGGAATAATATCGATTTATTTTCTAAATGCTAGTTTGAAGGAAGTTTTATTCCCTTCATATTAACAAAATGTTGAATAACTTTCATTCATCCTTCAACACTTTAGCAGGCACACCAAGAAGTACTCGAAATATAAAAAATTCCTCTTACAGTCATAAACGAGATGTATTTCTAGGACACTTTAACTCTTGGAACAATCTTTTATTTATTGCATTGATTGCCTGCAATGTTCTGTCAATGAAGTATCCCGGACGGGATAACCGCCCACCGCCCGGCTCACTGGGAGCCACGTTACTTCCCGTCCAGGATACTGTGCCCTGTCTACGGAGAACCACATAAATCCCATCCGGGCTACTTCGCCCAGCATGGGTATAAATAATTTACCGCAAAACTTTTCTTGTACAGTAAGTTCTCGTTCTACGGTATATATGCGTTCCTGAAAACCTAACTAAACTGCATATCGAAATTACCGTTTACCAAACCAATTAAGACATGTTACGTTAGGATGTGTGTTCCAGCACGCCGAAAGTCACGCCTACAGACATGAAAATACATGAAAACAGTCAAATAAATAATATAAAGTACTGCACAATAGAAATAAACCAAAAATGTCTTTACTTACCTTTCACTCGCCAGTCTTCTGTCAGATGAAGTCCCTCCCGAGGCTAAGGGGCAGTAGAGATCTCGGCCCTTGCTCATCTTTCACCGAGTGGGCAGACGACGGGTTAGCGATGTCCTCATTCTTCCATGTCCTTTGTGGCACATCTTTCTTGGCTTTCGTAGCCGGTGCAGTTGCTCCCTCTCCATCCCCACGGTTGTCAATGATGTTCTCCTCCGGCATTGGATCTGGCATGTGACCCTGGTGACAGCGCCTGTCGACAACAAAGAGAAAATACAAGCCTATCACATTGCAACACTTGTCACTTTAAAGATGACAGCCAAACAAACACTAGGGCCCTGTAAATCACATGACTAGACTTCTACCTTTAAAAATGACACCAAAACAAGCAGAAAGAAAGAAAAATGGAAACAAAAATGTAGTTTAATAAGTGTAGTTTAATTTTCAGTGAACCTAATGCTTTCTTCCACAAACAAGCACCACATACCATCGACCTTTCCTTCAGTAAAGAGACAGACAAAACAATTAATAACATAACTTAATTCATCAACACACACACACACCTTTCACAGAGAGAGAGAGAGAGAGAGAGAGAGAGAGAGAGAGAGAGAGAGAGAGAGAGAGAGAGAGAGTCAGTTTGGTGAGAAAGTGTGTTAGCCGCAGTAAGACTCAGTGGGACAGGGAGAGGCCTGGCCAGACTTACACCCTAATGTAGGAACACCTTTTTGTGACATGAGTGACGTGTGACCCTGTAAACCTTGTGTTGTGGAGCATCTGGAAGGATGATGTGACTTGTCTTACCTTTATAATTTGTTGATTACGTCATGTACACATACATTTAGTACACTATATAAAAATATATAAATCTTATTGCACCATGCTCCTGACTAGGGTATGGTTTGGTTAAGTTAGGTTAGAGTTTCTTTTCTCTCTCTATTTAAGAATTGGTTAAGTTAGGTTAGACTCACTGATATTATTGTGAAAGAAGGAAAATGAGTTGAAAAAACCACAAAAATAAACATCCAGATATATATACATACCCCCAAAACACACCCCTATGCCCCCTCAACCCCCAACCCCACCCTCAACACCCACCATGCTGCCCCCAAAGCCAGGTTGGTTCCATCTCAAGACAGAGTACCCTGCCTCCAGCAGTTTTGTCATCATAAAAGGAAAAGGTGTACTAGTATTGAAGAAAAATATTTAAGTAACAATTGGACACAAAACTTGACTTGTTCATAAAAAAAAATAAATAAATAAACGAAGTCTTTTTACCTGTATGGGGTGAGAGGAGGTCTGGGGGAGGCTGTTTTGAGGTGGTGGAGGGGGCGGCGTGGTGGGTAGGGGGTGAAGGTGAGCAAGCCTGCCCCTCCCTCCTCACACACACTGATGGCCCCTTCCTCCCCACAGCTGGCACTTTTGCACTCCATACACTGGGGACATGTACAGCATTAACACTCAATTCCTTATATTAGCTTAAGATTGGCGGTTTTCAAGTGTTCCCTACTTATTTGCGTCTGTTACACATGGGGATGAAATTACTCAGTATGGAAAGCTCCAACAGATGGTATGAAGGGTAGGAAAAGCCAACTGGAGACTGGTGTTAAAGTAAAATAATACCTTCATTTCATTATTCATCTCTTCATTAAAATTCGCCTACATTGCCCACATGAACAAATCTAAACACATTTCTTTACTCACCTGTACTGTTTGGGGTGACTTTTCCTGTACAGACAGGTAAACACGTCCCTATTTCGTCTTCTCCCTGCAAAACATCACTTCACAATGCTAGATATTATGACAAGAGCAAAAAAATTTAATATAAAAGTATAACAGTATCACACACACACACACACACACACACACACACACACACACAAACACACGGTAAACATGCAGTAAATCATGTTATAAGTAAGATAAGAGTCAGGAAGGGGAGGCAGAGGGAGGCGCCCGCCATTATGACGTCACGGCTGATGACGTCACAGCCTGGCCCCGTGCTCTATTTTGACTGTCTATATTTACGTACGTATTTTAGGGGAGACCATTTTAAAAATGACCCTTCGAAAAAACGCTTTCAGACCAAAAAACTGGACATTTTCCGGTTGGATAAATACTCTAACTAATTCCCAAAGCATAAGTAAACACCAAACAACAGTAATTGTAAAGAATTTCCACTAGAAAAAAGTATTTTATAAAAATATGACCCTTTTCTAAACTCATTAATTACTCACTCCATACCACTTCAACGAAACCCAAAACCACTTCAATGCACTTGAGTAATTCTTTCTAATTATTATTAACACTTCAGAGTGATCTAGAGGCAGAAATAAATCATTTACAGGCTGATAAATAAATTAATTAATGCAACTTTAACACCGCTAGCAAACACTTTTAACCTCCACTGATTTCACTGAGCTTTGCGCACAAAACATGGTTTGATATGGACTATCTTCGGCAATTAATAAGAACTTGATACTGCCTCAAATAAAGAATGGTCTTGGGCGTTCCAAAGATTTTGGCGCAAAAAGCCGCCCTTGTTTACGATCATAATAACGCCAACCACAGCTATCTCCACGCCCCCCACACGCATGGCAGACATTCAAAACAGCCCACAGTACTCATAGAAAGCATTAAATTTTACTGTTGAGCCCAAATAAATAGTCCAGGCATCAATGAAAATATCCTTAAATATGAGTGGCTAGCGGGCGGCCGCGGGCGGCGACGGCGGCGGCGGGGGGCCCGGCTTCGCTCACGAACCCCCCCTCATATCTCACTTAAACCTTCACTAAACTTAAACTTGAGCACGAAAGCTATGTCTGAATGGCTAATATGAAAGCTTAGTAGAATGGCTGCATAATGTGGCAAGATGAGCTTATAATAATGAGTGATAAGGGTAACAGTGACCGATGAAATATGAACGCCGGGGTCTGTGGAAGGGTAGCCCCCCCTCCTATATAGGTAAATAAACACTGACACGGTAAAGCCTTGTGTCACAATGGCTGTAGTCACCTTAATAACGTATTCCAGCCTCTGTGATTCCATCTTGCGGCTTTAGTCCAGTATTAAGATGACACACTGAACACTGAAGCACCAGCAGGGTCTCCTTATTATGTCCTTAGATCGTTTCAAAATACTCGTGAAATCCCGCTTGTCATGTCTTCATCTCGAGAGTTTGGAATGTAAATCTCGTCTTAATATAATGTCACTAGAATGGTCAAACATTTCAAACCCGGTCTCCGTTCAACCAGAGGCTTTTCAATACGATAAGACCTTTTCTTCCGCGCACACCTTCACCTCACAACATACTGAATCAAGGACTCCCCAGACAGCTGCGCTGCTGCCGGCCCTCCCACCCTCCACTGCTGGCTGACGTGTGGCAGAAACACAGACGTCACGGCCTGGAACAACCAGTAGTCCTATCTTGCTAATTTGCTATTCACACAGTATATGCGCTAAGAAATCAAGAAATCAACCAAGACAGATGAACAATGGAACAATAAATATAAAACACCAGAAACGTAAAAGGAAAACTAATTAACGAAATAACACATTAATAAGCGAACAAGGGCAACCACGGCAATAATTTAACTTGACACTTGAAACACAACCAGAAAATCAAGATATGCAACAAAATCAATCAGAAATACTAAACTAACTAAAACAAACTAAACCAATAAAACAAGTTATCAAACACTCGCAAAACACAAAAGCAATAAAAAAATGTAAAGAAAAACCGTAAGCAAGTAAACAAAAGAGGAAAACAAGGGAGAGAAAAAAAAAACTAATGCTGGAAAACATGAAAACAATCTCCCCCTCTCTCTGGTCCTGTGGAGACGTGACAACGCAGCTCACGGGAAAATCCCATATTCAGCCGGCGAAGCAGTTCTATCTTGCTAAATTTCTATTTACGTGGTATGTGCGCCAAGAAATCAAGTAGGTTATGCAAACAATATAGATAAACAATGGAAAAATAAATGCAAAACACCTTAAAAATCAAAGGAAATGTAATAAATAAGCAAAAAGAACGAGACCAAACCAGTTAACTTGGCACTTTTAACAGTGATAGATATTTCATGACTTAGGATTTGTGGTGTAGGAGAGAGAGAGAGAGAGAGAGAGAGAGAGAGAGAGAGAGAGAGAGAGACAGAGAGAGAGAGAGAGAGAGAGAGAGAGAGAGAGAGAGAGAGAGAGAATAATGTAAAAAGGGAAAGTGTAATTGAAGGGGGAAGAGAAACAGGGCAGACCTTAATTGGGTCAAAAAGCAGCTCTACTCAATTTCTGCTGCCATGAAAATCAAAGCATTCTCTCTCTCTCTCTCTCTCTCTCTCTCTCTCTCTCTGCACACAATTTAAGAAAACCATTAGATACATACGAAGTTTACTTTTAAGTAATGAAAAAAATCAGTGTATTTGAGAAGTGGAGAGAGAAACAGGGCAGGACTTAATTAGGTCAAAAGCAGCTCAAGCCAATTCCTGCTGCTACAGAAAGGAAAATATTTCTCTCTCTCTCTCTCTCTCTCTCTCTCTCTCTCTCTCTCTCTCTCTCTCTCTCTCTCTCTCTCTCAAGGCACACAATTCAAGCAAACCATTAGATACATACGAAGTTTATTTTTAAGTATTGAAAAAATCAGTACATATTATTAGGTCACTGAAACAAATGCTACCAATTTACTAAAAAAATAACTCCATAACATTTTCTATATGGGCCAAATTCACGACTACAGGGGTCATTCACATTTGAGGGTGATGAAAGAAATAAACATAACCTAACCTAAATTTAGGGACCTAAATTTAGGGATCGAGTAGTAGTAGTAGTAGTAGTAGTAGTAGTAGTAAAGAAATGTTTCCACTGCTGCAGTACATATTATTAGCTGCCCATGACATCAATACACTCAACTCTTCTTCACCTTAACTAATGCATCACTCACACTCAACACAAATGGAGAGAAAGTATATAAATAAAAAATAAATAGAAAAATAGAAATAAGAAAATAATATCCCTTGCACTATTCTGTACAAACATTCTTCTCTTTCTCTAGGGCAAGTTAAGTTAGTTTTTCATCTTCATTCATCTCCTAATCACCTTTCACACCAATGCATTAATTAGCTGCACCAGAGAACCAAATATATAATCGTACCTTACCTAACGTAACCAATCATTTAGTAATCGCACCTTACCTAACCTAACCACTCATTTAGTAATCGCACCTTACCTAACCTAAACAATCATTTAGTAATCACACCTCAACACAACCATAATGTTACAGCCACTCACAATCTTGCACTCCACTGCAACACTATCCAATCATAACTTCCTCTCCTATACTCTTCATGGCCTATCCGTCTGTCTTTTTATGTATCTGTATACTTCATTACCAATGTCTGTTTGTCTAAATGCCTGTGTCTGTCTGTCTGTTTCATCCACGGCAGGCCAATGGCACTAAACACACAGAGGAAGAACTAATGGGAAATAATAGCCTTAACTTTAAAAAAAAGTACAATTTCATCCTCAACACAAACATACTGAACTTGTCTCCACTCTGCATAGAACACAAGGAGTCACCAGGCACACTTCACCAAGCAACGCTCGCATCACAAGAGAGATTCAGAACACAAGTTAACCACAAATCTCTCCTCACAACTGTTAATTTCACCTCGATTGATTATTTATGGTGGAAAGAACTTTGATGAATCGCCAAGTGTATTGACACACCAAACACAACCTTCATAGATGAATTAATTCACTTTTCCTCACTGCCTTGGACCTTGAGATAGGATGGCATTAAAAGCTTTTCAACATCAACTCCTCTACTCAGACTAACTGTCTTCAGCCTCTCTCAAACACAGAAAAATACTTCCTCTCACTGTCTTGGGCCATGACAAACCACTTGAAAGCCTAAACAACTTCCACAAGTCTTTTAACAAGCCACTGGACCTTCAAAACGCACACCAACAATTCTTACTGCCTTGGGCCAAACTTCTGAGCACTGAGCAATAAGAAGACAAAATTCAGACCAGTAACCCCAAAATATGCTGAAAATGAGCCGAGAGGAAAACAAAGACAGCCGAGTGGTGAAAATTCATGTCTTTGACAATGAGTGAAGACAAATGGATGATGATATAAATTACTACACTATGATGGAGGGTGTAGGAAAGACTGATTGTGTGGACGGAAAATGAGTCAGGGTGCGTTAAGATGTCAGGGATGATGGGTCAGGGTTTAAGGTTTAAGTTCAGGAGAGATATAAGGGCAGGGTGAGGTTAGGGTAAGTGTATTAGGATGTTAGGGGAGGATGAGGTCAAAATGCATTTGGGTGTGAAGATATGAGGTGAGGTGAGGGCGTATCTGGGTAACCGGGATATGAGGTCAAGGTTAAATTAAGGGGTTTTAAGGTGTCAGGAGAGATGGGGATCATGGTGCAAGGTGTACTGGTGAGCACTGATTTACGAATATGCGGTTTTAGCTTATGGTGACGTTATTGTTTATTCTGATATATTGATGAACGCGCTTGTAGATTAAAGAAGTAAATGAGTTTGTTAAAAATGCATCAAACTTTCTGATTTTATAAGTTTTTGTTGCTTTTCTTAATAGCAAATGTAGGACTCTCTTGGACC
Source organism: Callinectes sapidus (assembly GCA_020233015.1). Taxonomy (NCBI): domain Eukaryota; kingdom Metazoa; phylum Arthropoda; class Malacostraca; order Decapoda; family Portunidae; genus Callinectes; species Callinectes sapidus. The sequence continues at coordinate 106,773 of JAHFWG010000358.1, read as the reverse complement.
TATTTTACAATCTTTTCCCCTTGGCCAGCCCTTGGTCACCCTTGGCCTTGGTGAAATGATAAATTCTCTCACAATGACTATTTTCAAAAGCCACAGATATGATTAGCTGGCTTTTCAAGAGTTTTTATCCCACTAACAATGCAGACATCTTGTTAACATGTCTCTAAAACTGTAAAAAACACCCTTGAAAACCTGAGTCAATTAGAGCCTTTGGAATGTAGTGAAACAGGAGGAGATGGAGCATAGCGTTTCAGTACATGGTGCTCAGTGTATTGCCACACCTGTCACATACTACTACAAGGGGCAAGGTGGACAGCTACCCTACAAACACATCACTCTGCTTAAAGTGGGGACTGGCGCATCACACTGGCCGGGCACACTGCTGGCTCCCTCACCTAAAACTCCACCCTCACTCTCCCTTCAGGACTGTTATCAAATGCTACAGATAATTGGGTTTTCCAGTTATTCTTCTCATTCATATATGTGGATTCCATGCTTAATTGATACAAGAATCATAAACAAGTTAATGCTGAGGAATGCTAGGTATCTTTCTGAAATAAAAGTAATGACACTAATGAACACAAAAGTCTGAACACTAACTAACTGTGAGTCTTCTTATAATCCTTCTGCCATAAGAAGCAATTACAAACACCAAAAATCTGTCTCAGACTTTGTCCGTTAAAACTTTCCCATTAATTGCATTCCCCGCAGTGGTTCCCGTGGTGGCCAGTGTGCTGCGCCTGGTCCGGGAAAAGAAGCACTCACACTCCCGCTAACAACCCACCACTTGTACACTGTCACAGCCTTGCCTCTCACCACCCCACACACACACACACACACACACACACACACACACACACACCGCTGCCACCAAGCTGCACACACGGTGAGTGTCTTTACTGATACACTGCCGCTATGCAAACTGTCTCTCTGTCACTCTCTCTCACTCTCTCTCACACTGCCTGAAATATATCATTTTGTTTAATATTCTTACATGTATTCCACATCAATACAAAAGTACCAAATCAATACAATTAACTTGGTATTGGAATAATATCGATTTATTTTCTAAATGCTAGTTTGAAGGAACTTTTATTCCCTTCACATTAACAAAATGTTCAATAACTTTCATTCATCCTTCAACACTTTAGCAGGCACACCAAGAAGTACTCGAAATATAAAAAATTCCTCTTACAGTCATAAACGAGACGTATTTCTAGGACACTTTAACTCTTGGAACAATCTTTTATTTATTGCATTGATTGCCTGCAATGTTCTGTCAATGAAGTATCCCGGACGGGAAAACCGCCCACTGCCCGGCTCACTGGGAGCAACGTTACTTCCCGTCTGGGACACTGTGACCTGTCTACGGAGAACCACATAAATCCCATCCGGGCTACTTCGCCCAGCATGGGTATAAATAATTTACCGCATAACTTTTCTTGTACAGTAAGTTCTCGTTCTACGGTATATATGCGTTCCTGAAAACCTAACTAAACCGCATATCGATATTACCGTCTACCAAACCATTTAAGACATGTTACGTTAGGATGTGTGTTCCAGCACGCCGAAAGTCACGCCTACAGACATGAAAATACATGAAAACAGTCAAATAAATAATATAAAGTACTGCACAAAAGAAATAAACCAAAAATGTCTTTACTTACCTTTCACTCGCCAGTCTTCTGTCAGATGAAGTCCCTCCCGAGGCTAAGGGGCAGTAGGGATCTCGGCCCTTGCTCATCTTTCACCGAGTGGGCAGACGACGGGTTAGCGATGTCCTCATTCTTCCATGTCCTTTGTGGCACATCTTTCTTGGCTTTCGTAGCCGGTGCAGTTGCTCCCTCTCCATCCCCACGGTTGTCAATGATGTTCTCCTCCGGCATTGGATCTGGCATGTGACCCTGGTGACAGCGCCTGTCGACAACAAAGAGAAAATACAAGCCTATCACATTGCAACACTTGTCACTTTAAAGATGACAGCCAAACAAACACTAGGGCCCTGTAAATCACATGACTAGACTTCTACCTTTAAAAATGACACCAAAACAAGCAGAAAGAAAGAAAAATGGAAACAAAAATGTAGTTTAATAAGTGTAGTTTAATTTTCAGTGAACCTAATGCTTTCTTCCACAAACAAGCACCACATACCATCGACCTTTCCTTCAGTAAAGAGAAAGACAAAACAATTAATAACATAACTTAATTCATCAACACACACACACCTTTCACAGAGAGAGAGAGAGAGAGAGAGAGAGAGAGAGAGAGAGAGAGAGAGAGAGAGAGAGAGAGAGAGAGAGAGAGAGAGAGTCAGTTTGGTGAGACAGTGTGTTAGTCGCAGTAAGACTCAGTGGGACAGGGAGAGGCCTGGCCAGACTAACACCCTAATATAGGAACACCTTTTTGTGACATGAGTGACGTGTGACCCTGTAAAGCTTGTGTTGTGGAGGATCTGGAAGGATGATGTGACTTGTCTTACCTTTATAATTTGTTGATTACGTCATGTACACATACATTTAGTACACTATATAAAAATATATAAATCTTATTGCACCATGCTCCTGACTAGGATATGGTTTGGTTAAGTTAGGTTAGAGTTTCTTTTCTCTCTCTATTTAAGAATTGGTTAAGTTAGGTTAGACTCACTGATATTATTGTGAAAGAAGGAAAATGAGTTGAAAAAACCACACAAAAATAAACATCCAGATATACATACCCCCAAAACACACCCCTATGCCCCCTCAACCCCCAAACCCCACCCTCAACACCCACCATGCTGCCCCCAAAGCCAGGTTGGTTCCATCCCAAGACAGAGTACCCTGCCTCCAGCAGTTTTGTCATCAGGTCCAGCTTGTAGAAACCAGCGTTCCCCTCACAACACATCATCGGTGTCTTGCCATTAGGGTACCGGCCTCTGGAGGAGTTAGGTTAGGTAGTTAGAGTTAGGAGGTAGGTTAATTAGGTTAGGGTACATAATAATGATAATAAATAATAATAATAATAATAATAATAATAATAATAATAATCCTTGTCTCCTCCTCCTCGCTGCTGGTCACATCTTCAGCAATTTGCTTTAATTCTTCTTGTTTGTCAGTTTCTTTCCCCATCTTATCGTGAATATATTTGTAATACAATAACTTTACATTTGATATAATTTTTTGCTCTAATGGTTGTATTCGGTGGGAGAAACAACCTCAACTGCAGGATGAGGTCCTACTAAAAACTTTGCATGATTGGAAGCATCATCAGGAAGCATCATAGGAGAAGCATGACTTTAAAGGCGAGGTTCTTTTTCTGCCAGTACTCTTTGGCGTCCTTGACGAAACATTCGTCAAACCATGTTCTCGATTATTTGTAAAATCACCACAGGCTTCATGAGATAGTCCCCCAATGCATTGCAGGTTGAAAGGACACTGAAGTGACCCTTGGACATTTTCATGCCTGTTGCTTGTTTTTCTTTCTTAGAAATGAATGTTGACTTTGGTGCTTTTTTCCAACAGCCCTGTTTTGTCGCAGTTAAAAACTTAATCTAGGGTATAACCTCCTTCTTGAACAATTTTTGTGGCAATTTCAGGGAAAGAATCTGCAGCCACCAAATCAGCTGAGGACACTTCACCATGATACACTTTGTGCCACTTCTACTTTTGAATTTTGGTAGCCACCCTACTGAGGTATTGAAAGGAGGGGGAGATTACCATCATCAAAACCCTTCGCATGCCGCGCCACCAGCCGGCCCCACCTCACCTGTGCCCTGCAAACGACATGTACCACGCGTACGATGCACGTGAAAACTCTGTTTCGATCCGACTGTCGCTTACCTACCTTCAGCACGGGGCGCCACATATTATATCTTACAATATGTGAAAGAAGCGAATTATACGGAAAAGCACTGTTCTGCTAGGCAGGCCAGGTAGGGCCAATGAACTCGCTGCTGCACGTAGTGACTATTTTGTTCAACCTGCAAAACATACAAGCTCCAACATCTTTTAAATACTGTTCCCGACAATGCTCTACACCCACATAAATCATATGAACGTGGAAAACCAAATAACTGACTTTAGTAGGTACTTGACTCACCTGGTTGACTCACCTGGTTGGCCACCCCATTATTACCACAGACTGAGATAGCTATAGATAGGCAAATAAGGATTAGGGTGGTAAGGGTAGCACGGAAACTGCAGATACGCCAGTCTCCCAGTAAATAAAGAGTAGGTGTAAGGAAAGCAATGAAAATAAAGACTGAGTTGTGTATCTTAAGCAGTAAACAATGAGAAAGGCAAGTTGTATTTATTAATAAACTTAACTAAGTTCAATAAGAAGGACAGAAAAATAGGTAGAAGTGATGAACTAGTCAGGAAAGTGATACAGACGAGGACCTAAGAAGGAATGAAGAGCAGATTTGAAAGCATTAATTGATTTAGAAGCAACAACGGGATCAGGCAGAGAATTCCACAGAGAAACATGTCTGTTTGAGAACGACCTACTCCTAGCTTCCAATGAGGAATGAGTGTGGAAAATCTTAAACCTGTGTCCTCTAGTACCTAGTATAGGAGCCAGGGTAAAGATATCAGTGGGGCAGATGCTGGACTCATTGTTAAAGATCTTCCAGTACTTTATTAGGTCAGCACGCAGTAACCTGCCCTGGACTGAATAAAGGTCAAGAATTCTGAGACGCTCACTGTAGGGGAGATCAGATACACCGTCCACATGCCGTGTCCAGGAAGCATATTCTAACAAGGGTCTAATATAAGTCTTGTACATTGTGATCATAAATGGTTGAGATCTGCATAATGTACTTCGGAGGAGATTAGCAGCAAGACCAGATGCTCTGTTGACGGTAGCCCTAATATGGAGATGGAATCTGAGGGTAGAGTCAACCAAAACTCCAAGGTCCCTTGCAGAGGCAACAGCAGCTATGCAATGATTATGTAGGTAATAGGAGGACAAAGTGCCAATATGTTGCCAATCCACAGAGCCACGGTGAAACCTTAACAATGCACATTTCTCCTTATTGAGACTGAGCCCCCAAGACTCAGCCACCCGAGAAACATTATCGACAATGCTCATATTTGAATCCTTGAGCTAACCCTAACAAACTAACTTGAACACCACACAAGGAGTCACGTCAATATGCATGAACACAAAATAGTCATTATACACATGACACCCAAGACAATAGAATACATCACTATTACTGCATAATTATGTCATGACTATCCACTGGTGATAAAGCAATGAGACAACAAATGAACAGACACTGTACGCTAGATTTAAATCATCATTCCATATTGCCTTGACACTATAAATCAACAATACTCACACTGTGCGAGACCACGGAATGCAGCCGCCTGCAGAAGGAAGCACCCTGGTACACAAGTACACAAAGAAGCCACCGCCCGCTCGAATCAGCCTCTGTAACATGTTATTAGGGTCACCACCTTACCCGGGAGTACTCTGAACACTATAAAGTAATTTCAGCACTTAAAATAGGCATATGCTAATTCTCTTGAGCAAGGAAGGTATCATAACAGCTACAATAGGTAATACAACTCCATAAATACTCACAAATGGTAAGGCGACGCAAAACACTCAACAAACGGTCCCGTGCTCACCACGGACGCCGAACACCCAGCACTGATATCCATCCCCAACACCAAGGCTCGC
>JAHFWG010000358.1:78580-96838 GCA_020233015.1 Callinectes sapidus | reverse complement strand
TGAACAGTCTGGGTTCACGCCCGGTAAGTCAACAACTGACCGTATTCTAGCGCTTCGCGTACTGGTGGAGCGCCGTCGTGAGTTTCGACAGGGAATGCTTGCAGCCTATGTCGATCTCAAGAAGGCGTTTGACTCAGTGCATCGAGAGACACTCTGGGATCTTCTGCGTCTCCGTGGGATTCCTGCAAGGATTATTGGTCTATTAACTGGCCTGTACGCCGGGACTGTAAGTGCTGTGAAGTGTGGAGGAGGCGAGTCCAGCTTCTTCCCTGTGAATACAGGTGTGAGGCAGGGCTGTGTGCTTGCTCCATCACTTTTCAACACATGCATGGATTAGGTACTAGGCAGAGTTGTGGAACAAAGTCATTGTGGAGCATCTGTACATTAGATGTACATTAGATTGATAGTTACATAAGGTAGGTCATTACTCTGACGTCATAGTGAAACGTCACATAAACGTCAGGAAATGATGAATGGGCGGGGTATCTATTGTAACGTCACCGAGCCTCGGCGAAGTTCCCTTGGAATTTTAAGCAAGTTTACCCTAAATTTACTCGTGTGCCATAATTATTCACATATGACACCTAAGCACATTTTTGCCAATTAGGTCGGTGCTTCAAATATCCACTGCCAAAATAATATCGTTCTTCGATGCTTTGTTAAAGATTTATTTGCGAAAAATGATAGGACACGGTCCCTGGAATATTTAGTAGTTGCCACCAACACACAGACCAAACAGTAGTTCTATCTTGCTAAATTTTTATTCACACAGTATGTGCGCTAACAAATCAAGTAGGTTATGCAAACAATAGAGATAAACAGTGGAAAATAAATATAAAACACCTTATATATCAGAGGAAAAGTAATAAATAAGCGAAAAGAACGAGGCCAAACGAATTAACTTGGCACTTTTAACAGTGATAGATATTTTATGACTTGGGATTGTAGTGTAGGAGAGAGAGAGAGAGAGAGAGAGAGAGAGAGAGAGAGAGAGAGAGAGAGAGAGAGAGAGAGAGAGAGAGAATAATGTAAAAAGGGAAAGGGTATTTGAAGAGTGTGGTAAAACTGTACTTATATCACTACTATATTGTTAAAGGTATGGTTTAGTATTCGAATCTTTTGTTCCGAATGAACTACGTTATCTCATTGGTTTAATATTTATATGTTAGTGTTCGAATCTTTCGTTCGTTCGAATTATAATATCTTTGTTTCGATTATTTTATCTTGGTGTTTCGACCATAGCTAACTTATCATTGAGCTCCGGCTTTGGTAGTCAGTCAGCCAGCAACCTTCTACCTGGCTACAGTTCAGTAGAATAAAGCCTAACTTAAGGAGGCTTATTTACCCAACTCATCACAATTTATTCTACTGAATTATGAACAAGCTGCTGAGGCCTGAGCGTTTCGATGGAGGTGATGCCATTCCTGGAGGCTGGGAGCACTGGTTTACGACTTTCACCAATTTCGTCACCTCTATCACCGATCCAGCTCCTGACAAATTGAAGCTTCTGGTAAACTATGTGACTCCCTCAGTTTACTCACACATCAAGGACTGCACTACGTACGACGAGGCAGTCAAGGCATTACAAGCAGTATATGTGAAGCCCGTGAACCAAGAATTTGCCCGACACCAGCTCGCTACTCGGAAGCAACAACCTCATGAATCCATCGACCAGTTCTTGCAGCAATTGAAACTGTTATCCAAGGACTGTGGGTTCGCAGTAGTAACGGCATAACGCTCAGTAACGCAGTAGTAACGGCGTAACGCTCAGGAATCTGTTCGGGACGCCTTCATAACTGGTATTTCATCGTCCGCAATACGGCAACGGCTGCTAGAGAAAGAGTCACTTTCCTTGGACGAAGCAATACAGCATGCTCGAAGCCTCGAGCTAGCTCAACGAAACGCAGAGTGCTACCTGTCCTCCTCCCCTACCATCCTTTCTGCTGCTTCGGACACTTCGCCAGCTCAGAACCGCTCCACTACCAGTTCCAATCCGGGTGGATCCGGCTCACTATGCTTCACTTCCCTATTCCAACGCTGCTGCAGTTGGACGGAAGTGTTACTTCTGTGGTGGCGGTTACCATCCTCGTCCGAGGTGTCCTGCAAGGAATCAGAATTGCTGGAAGTGCGGGAGACAAGGACACCTTTCTTCTGTTTGCAAGTCGTCCAGCAGAACTCGGATTGACAACGCCCCTCCATACGCCAGAAATTCCTCTGCAGTCTCCCTATCTGCTTCGTCGGCAGATTATGCTTCTACTAAGGGTTCAAGTACCATATGTGCTCTTATTAACGGACTGGAGGTACGTGCTTTAGTTGACAGTGGTAGTGCCATCAGTTTCTTAAACGATAGAATCACTAGAAGAATTAATATTGCCACTGTACCTTCAAAAGAGTAAGTTTCCATGGCACAATGTTCCTTAGTCACTGCATCATCTGGCCACTGTATTGTCGATTTAAAGGTAGAAAATAACCTCTACAGGTCTTTCAAGTTTTCTGTGTTACCTAACCTATGTTGTGACGTCATTCTAGGAGGAGACTTCATGAAGCTTCATGAAGGCGTAGAATTTGCCTTCGATGGGCCCAGACCGAAGCTGACTGTTTGCGGTGTTACCTGCATGACCGTGGAACCTCCGTCTCTCTTCCCTAACCTACCTCCAGACTGCAAGCCCATCACCACGTCTACACGGCATCACTTGACCAATGACGAAGTCATCATTCGAGGAGAGATCCAAACTCTACTTCGCGAGGGAGTTATAGAGGAAAGTCAGTCTCCTTGGAGGGCACAGGTACTTGTAACTAGTAATGAGCGACATCGACGTCGCATGGTGATTGATTATTCTAGGACTATAAACAAATATACACCATTAGATGCCTATCCTATTCCTCGCATTCACGACTTAGTCCATGAACTTGCTAAGTATAGCGTATTTAGCAAGCTCGATCTTAAGAGTGCGTACTACCAAGTTCCCCTCAGGGAAGAAGAAAGATTATTCACGGCATTTGAGGCTGATGGCCAACTCTTTCAGTACACTAGAGTTCCATTTGGCTTGACTAACGCTGTATCTGCATTCCAGAGAATCATGAACTCTTTGATTGCTGGCAATAATCTTTCTGCTACTTTTGCTTATATTGATGACATAATTATTTGTGGCCGTAACAAGGAGGAACATGACAGGAACTTACGGGACTTCAAACATGTAGCAGGTAAATATAATGTTTCTTTGAATGAAGCTAAGTGTCAATATAATCTAAGTGAAATTAAGTACCTCGGTTATACTATTGCCAATGGATCTCTGCGTCCTGATACTGACAGATTGAAGCCTTTAGTAGAGCTTCCTACTCCTTGGAATGCTGCTTCCCTACGGCGCACTTTAGGACTCCTTGCGTACTATTCTCAATGGATTCCAAACTACTCGTCTCGTATACTTCCTCTTTTATTAGAGAGTAAATCTTTTCCTATCGGAAGTCGAGCAGCTGAATGTTTGGAATCGATAAAGAAGGACATCTGCCGTGCTTCCTTGCTGCGTGGGATGAAAATCTTCCGCTGGATGTTGAAACTGACGCCTCTGATACATCTTTAAGTGCTGCTCTCTCACAGGTGGGAAGACCTATCGCTTTCTCTTCTAGGACTCTGACTCCTACGGAAAGGAGACAGCCTGCTGTTGAGAAAGAAGCCACCGCCATCGTTGCAGCAATCCGGAAGTGGCGTTTGTTTCTGGTTGGGCGAAGATTTAAGGTCATTACCGATCAACAGGCTGTATCATTCATGTTCGACCAGAAAGCCTCGACTAAAGTAAAGAATGATAAGATTTTACGATGGCGTTTGGAACTCTCGGAATACCAATTTGATATCCAATACCGTCCTGGTAAGGAAAACCTATCTGCAGATGCTATGTCTAGAGTATGTTCCTCTATATCTAGATTACCTTCCTTAGAAAAGATTCACGTTGACCTGTGTCACCCTGGAGTTACGAGACTACATCATTTTGTCAGAATGAAAAACCTACCTTTTTCTGTTCATGATGTTAAGAGAGTGTGTGCAGAGTGCCTCGTTTGTGCTGAATTGAAACCTAGATTCTTTAAACCACCGCCTTCTCATCTTATTCATGCTTTACGTCCTTTTGATAGACTTTCAATTGACTTCGTTGGCCCTAAACCATCATCCTCTCACAACAAATATCTCCTGGTCATGATAGATGAATATTCACGCTTCCCTTTCGCATTTCCTTGTCCTGACATGTCCGCTCAAACAGTCATCAAGAAGTTACAGAATGTGTTCTCCATATTTGGTTGCCCTTCATCTATTCATTCCGATAGAGGGACCCAGTTCATGTCGAAGGAAATCACTAACTTTCTGGCAGACCACGGGATCGTGATGACACACTCCACTCCATACCATCCCCAAGGCAACGCCCAATGCGAGAGAGAAAACGGAGTCATATGGAAAGCAGTGCGACTCTCTCTCCGTTCCCAAGATCTTCCGGAGTCACGGTGGGAGTCTGTTCTGGATTGCGTTCTACATTCAATTAGATTCTTATTATGCACTGCCACCAACCAGACTCCTCACGAAAGACTATTCTCTTTCCCACGGAACTCCCCTAATGGATATTCTCTCCCATCATGGCTTTCTCATCCAGGTCCAGTGTTTCTTCGGAAGTTCGTACGAACTTCAAAATCTGATCCGTTGGTGGAACCCGTAGATCTAATCAACGCTACTCCTCACTTCGCACGCGTGCGGCACCATGACGGACGCGAGGCTACGGTGTCCACTCGGGACTTAGCTGAACCTGCCGGGATAAGCCACTACTCTCCATCCGACCTCATAAAGGACCCTGCTCAGCTTCCTTCCGAAGCTTCTTCCGGCGTTTCACCACCTACAGGTCCTACAGAACAAGATGACACTACTCATCCTCCCGAAACTACTCCCGACAGTCCCGTCCCTGAAGCTACGACATCGCCTCGTTTCACAACCTCTGAGACGGTCTACGAGAGAGAAGAAGCCTGTAATTAGATATCCTATGTAATTTGATTTATATGTTAATGGGTTCTTGTTTTCTTAGCGGGGAAGAATGTGGTAAAACTGTACTTATATCACTACTATATTGTTAAAGGTATGGTTTAGTATTCGAATCTTTTGTTCCGAATGAACTACGTTATCTCATTGGTTTAATATTTATATGTTAGTGTTCGAATCTTTCGTTCGTTCGAATTATAATATCTTTGTTTCGATTATTTTATCTTGGTGTTTCGACCATCCGGCTTTGGTAGTCAGTCAGCCAGCAACCTTCTACCTGGCTACAGTTCTGTAGAATAAAGCCTAACTTAAGGAGGCTTATGGTTTATTTACCCAACTCATCACAAAGAGGAAAGAGAAACAGGGCAGACCTTAATTAGGTCAAAAGCAGCTCAAGCCGATTCCTGCTGCCACACGAAAAGGATCTCTCTCTCTCTCTCTCTCTCTCTCTCTCTCTCTCTCTCTCTCTCTCTCCCTCTCTCTCCTCTCACTACCTCTCCCTCTCCCTCCCTCTCTCTCTCTCTCTCTGAGTGTGCAAGTACTTTACCCTCATGCACTGAGAAAGAATGCTCCCTCTCTCTCTCTCTCTCTCTCTCTCTCTCTCTCTCTCTCTCTCTCTCTCTCTCTCTCTCTCTCTCTCTCTCTCTCTCTCTCTCTGCACACAATTTAAGGAAATCATTAGATACATATAAAGTTTATTTTCAATTATTGGAAAAATCAGTACATATTATTAGGTCACTGAAACAAATGCTCCTAATTTACTAGTAACTCCATAACATTTTCTACATGGGCCAAATTCACGACTACTGGGGTCATTCAGATTTGATGGTGATGGAAGAAATATACCTAAACCGACTTAGATTTAGGGGTCGAGTTGTAGTGGTGGTGGTGGTAGTAGTAGTAGTAGTAGTAGTAGTAGATAAAATATCAGACAAAATAATATCAATTGCACTATTCTATATAAACATTTTCCTCTTTCTCTAGGGCAAGTTAAGTTAGTTTTTCATCTTCATTAATCTCCTAATCACCTTTCACACCAATGCATTAATTAGCTGCACCTTAGAACCAAATATATAATTGCACCTTACCTAACCTTACCAATCATTAGGTAATCACACCTCAACACAACCAAAATGTTACAGCCACTCACAATCTTTCTCTCCACTGCAACACTACCCAATCATAACTTCCTCTCCTATACTCTTCATGGCCTGTCCGTCTGTCTGTCTGTCTTTATGTCTACTTTATTATCAACGTCTGTTTGTCTAAATGCCTGTGTCTGTGTCTGTTTCATCCATGGCAGGCCAATGGCACTAAACACACAAGAGGAAGCACTACTGGGAAATAATACCCTTAACTTAAAAAAAAAAAACACACAATTTCATCCTCAACACAAACATGGTGAACTTGTCTCCACTCTGCATAGAACACAAGGAGTCAACAGGCACACTTCACCAAGCAACGCTCGCATCATAAGAGAGATTCAGAACACAAGTTAACCACAATTCTCTCCTCACAACTGTTAATTTCACCTGGATTGATTATTTATGCTGGAAAGAACTTTGATGACTCGCCAAGTGTAATGACACACCGAACAAAACCTTGATAGATGAATTAATTCACTTTTCCTCACTGCCTTGGGCCTTGAGATAGGGTGGCATTAAAAGCTTTTCACCATCAACTCCTCTACTCAGACTAACTGTCTTCAGCCTCTCTCAAACACAGAAAAATACTTCCTCTCACTGTCTTGGGCCATGATAAACCAAAAAAATGAAAGAAAACATACTTGAAAGCCTAAACAACTTCCACTAGAGTCTTTTAACAAGCCACAATGACACTGGACCTTCAAAACGCACACCAACACACCAACAATTCTTACTGCCTTGGGCAAAACTTCTGAGCACTGAGCAATAAGAAGACAAAATTCAGACCAGTAACCCCAAAATGTGCTGAAAATGAGCTGAGAGGAAAACAAAGACAGCTGAGTGGTGAAGATGAAGAGTGGTGAAAGTTAGTGTCTTTGGCAATGAGTGAAGACAAATGGATGATGATATAAATTACTACACTATGATGGAGGCTGTAGGAAAGAGTGATTGTGTGGAGGGTAAATCAGTCAGGGTGTGTTAAGATGTCAGGGATGATGGGTCATGGTTTAAAGTTTTTAAGTTCAGGAGAGATATAAGGCCACGGTGAGGTTAGGGTAAGTGTATTAGGGTGTTAGGGGAGGATGAGGTCAAAATGTATTTGGGTGTGAAGATATGAGGTGAGGTGAGGATGTATCAGGTTAAATTAGGGGGTATTAGGGTGTCAGGAGGGATGGGGATCATGGTGCAAGGTGTACTGTTGAGCGCTGATTTACCAATGTGCGGTTTTAGGTTATGATGACGTTTTGTTTATTCTGATTTATTGATGAACGCGCTTGTAGATTAAAGACGTAAATGAGTTTGTTAAAAATGCATCAAACTTTCTGATTTTATAAATTTTTGTTGCTTTTCTTAATAGCAAATGTAGGACTCTCTTGGACCTATTTTACAATCTTTTCCCCTTGGCCAGCTTTCCCTCTTACAAAAAAAAAAAAAAAAAAAAAAAAAAAATTCTTACAAATGAGAATCTTCAAAGAATAACAATATACGTTCCAAAGATGCATAAATACGAAATATGTATAAAAAATCATCAAACTTTACTCTTCGTCGTATAAAACTTCCGTCTCAACCTCCAAGGAACGCAACAACAGAACAGATCCAAGAGTCATCACCACCAGTAGTAAGCAGGGCAGGTGAGTGAAGAGAGGAAGGGAGAGAGAGGAATGACTTCATTTATTGCTTCACTAGGGCAAAAAACACTCAGGCCAGTATGCTGAAACACTTCCCTCCCACCACCACCACCCCCCCTACTTGCCAAGGCCACAGAGATGATTACTCAGGTTCCTCAGACTGTTTCTCCAGTTCATAATAAAGAAACCTTGTTAATCTGTCCCTAAAACCATAAAAACACCCTTGAAAATCAGTGTTACTTTAACGAGAGCCTTTGAATGTGGTGAAATGATAAATTCTCACGATGACTATTTTCAAAAGCCACATATATGATTAGCTGGATTTTCAAGAGTTTTTATCCCACAAACAATGCAGACATCTTGTTAACATGTCTCTAAAACTGTAAAAAAAAACACCCTTGAAAACCTGTGTCAATTAGAGCTTTGCAATGTAATGAAATAGGAGGAGATGGAGCATAGCGATTCAGTACGTGGTGCTCAGTGCATTGCCACACCCGTCACATACTACTGCAAGGGGTAATATGGACAGCTACCCTACAAACACATCACTCTGCTCTAAGTGGGGACTGGCGCATCACACTGGCTGGGCACACAGCTGGCTCCCTCACCTAACACACCACCCTTACCCTCCCTTCAGGACTGTTATCAAACGCTACAGATAATTGGGTTCTTCAGTTATTCTTCTCATTCATAATGTGGATTCCATGCTTAATTGATACAAGAATCATAAACAAGTTAATGCTGAGGAATGCTAGGTATCAAATACAAGTAATGACACTAATGAACACAAAAGTCTGAACACTAACTAATAGCGAGTCTTCTTATAATCCTTCTGCCATAAGAAGCAATTACAAACACCAAAAAATCTGTCTCAGCCTTTGTCCGTTAAAACTTTCCCATTAATTGCATTCCCCGCAGTTGTTCCTGTGGTGGCCAGTGTACCGCGCCTGGTCCGGGGAAATAAGCACTCACCCTGCCCCTAACAACCCACCACTTGCACACTGTCACAGCCTCGCCTCTCTCCACCCCACACACACACACACACACACCGCTGCCACCAAGCTGCACGCACGGTGAGTGTCTTTACTGATACACTGCCGCTATGCAAACTGTCTCTCTGTACTCTCTCTCTCACTCTCTCTCACACTGCCTGAAATATATCATTTTGTTTAATATTCTTACATGTATTTCACATGTCAAATTTTCATCAATACAAAAATAACAAATCAATACAATCAACTTGGTATTGGAATAATATCGATTTATTTTCTAAATGCTAGTTTGAAGGAACTTTTATTCCCTTCACATTAACAAAATTTTCAATAACTTTCATTCATCCTTCAACACTAGCAGGCACACCAACAAATACTTGAAATATAAAAAATTTATCTTATAGTCATAAACGAAACGTATTTCTAGGACACTTTAACTCCTGAACATTTTTTTTATTTATTGCATTGATTGCCTGCAATGTTCTGTCAATGAAGTATCCCGGACGGGAAAACCGCCCGCCGCCCGGTTCGCGGGGAGACGTTAGTCCCGTCCGAGATACTGTGCCCTGTCTACGGAGAACCACATACATCCCGTCCGGGCTACTTCGCCCAGTATGGGTATAAATAATCTACCGCATAAATTTTCTTGTACAGTAAGTCCTCGTTCTACGGTATATATGCGTTCATGAAAACCTAACTAAACCGCAAATCGAAATTACCGTCTACCGAACACATTAAGACATGTAACGCTAGGATGTGTGTTCCAGCACGCCGAAAGTCACGCCTACAGACATTAAAATACATGAAAACAGTCAAATAAAAAATATAAAGTACTGCACAAAAGAAATAAACCACAAATGTCTTTACTTACCTTTCACTCGCCACGTCTTCCGTCAGACGAAGTCCCTCCCGAGGTTATGGGGCAGTAGGGATCTCAGCCCTTACTCATCTTTCACTGAGTGGGCAGACGCCGGGTTAGCGATGTCCTCATTCTTCCATGTCCTTTATGGCACATCTTTCTTGGCCTTCCTAGCCTTCTTGGGAGCCGGTGCAGTTGCTTCCTCTTCATCCTCACTGTTGTCAGTAATGTCCTCCTCCGTAATCGGCTCTGGCATGTGACCCTGGAGACAGCGCCTGTCGACAACAAAGAGAAAATCCAAGCCTATCACATTGCAACACTTGTCACTTTAAAGATGACAGCCAAACAAACACTAGGGCCCTTGAAGTCACATGACTAGACTTGTACCTTTAAAAATGACACCAAAACAATCAGAAAGAAAGAAAAATGGAAAGAAAAATGTAGTTTAATGTGTGTAGTTTAATTTTCAGTGAACCTAATGGTTTCTTCCACAAACAAGCACCACATACCATCAACCTTTCCTTCAGAAAAGAGAAAGACAAAACAATTAATTACATAGCTTAATTAATCAACACACACACACACACACACACCTTTCACTGAGAGAGAGAGAGAGAGAGAGAGAGAGAGAGAGAGAGAGAGAGAGAGAGAGAGAGAGAGAGAGAGAGAGAGAGAGAGAGAGAGAGAGAGTCAGTTTGGTGAGACAGTGTGTTAGCCGCAGTAAGACTCAGTGGGACAGGGAGAGGCCTGGCCAGACTTACACCCTAATGTAGGAACACCTTTTTGTGACATGAGTGACGTGTGACCCTGTAAACCTTGTGTTGTGGAGCTTCTGGAAGGATGATGTGACTTGTCTTACCTTTATGATTTGTTGATTACGCCATGTACACATACATTTAGTACACTATATAAAAATATATAAATCTTACTGCACCATGCTCCTGACTAGGATATGGTTTGGTTAAGTTAGGTTAGAGTTTCTTTTCTCTCTCTATTTAAGAATTGGTCAAGTTAGGTTAGACTCACTGATATTATTGTGAAAGAAGGAAAATGAGTTGAAAAAACCACAAAAATAAACATCCAGATATATATACATACCCCCAAAACACACCCCTATGCCCCCTCAACCCCCAACCCCACCCTCAACACCCACTGTGCTGCCCCCAAAGCCAGGTTGGTTCCATCCCAAGACAGAGTACCCTGCCTCCAGCAGTTTTGTCATCATAAAAGGAAAAGGTGTACTAGTATTGAAGAAAAATATTTAAGTAACAATTGGACACAAAACTTGACTTATTCATAAAAAATATAAACATAAACGAAGTCTTTTTACCTGTATGGGGTGAGAGGAGGTCTGGGGGAGGCTGTTTTGAGGTGGTGGGGGGGCGGCGTGGTGGGTAGGGGGTGAAGGTGAGCCAGCCTGCCCCTCCTTCCTCACACACACTGATGGCCCCTTCCTCCCCACAGCTGGCACTTTTGCACACCATACACTGGGAAAATGTACAGCATTAACACTCAAACAACACACACACACACACACACGGTAAACATGCAGTAAATCATGTTATAAGTAAGATAAGAGTCAGGAAGGGGAGGCAGAGGGAGGCGCCCGGCCATTATGACGTCACGGCTGATGACGTCACAGCCAGGCCCCGTGCTCTATTTTGACTGTCTATATTTACGTACGTATTTTAGGGGAGACCATTTTAAAAATGACCCTTCGAAAAAACGCTTTCAGACCAAAAAACTGGACATTTTCCGGTTGGATAAATACTCTAACTAATTCCCAAAGCATAAATAAACACCAAACAACAGTAATTGTAAAGAATTTCCACTAGAAAAAAGTATTTTATAAAAATATGACCCTTTTTTAAATTCATTAATTACTCATTCCATACCGCTTCAACGAAACCAAAAACCACTTCAAAGCACTTGAGTAATTCTTTCTAATTATTATTAACACTTCAGAGTGATCTAGAGGCAGAAATAAATCATTTACAGGCTGATAAATAAATTAATTAATGCAACTTTAACACCGCTAGCAAACACTTTTACCATTCACTGATTTCACTGAGCTTTGCGCACAAAACATGGTTTGATATGAACTATCTTCGGCAATTTATAAGAACTTGATACTGCCTCAAATAAAGAATGGTCTTGGGCGTTCCAAAGATTTTGGCGCAAAAAGCCGCCCTTGTTTACGATCATAATAACGCCAACCACAGCTATCTTCATCCCCCCCACACGCATGGCAGACATTCAAAACAGCCCACAGTACTCATAGAAAGCATTAAATTTTACTGTTGAGCCCAAATAAATAGTCCAGGCATCAATGAAAATATCCTTAAATATGAGCCGGCTAGCGGGCGGCCGCGGGCGGCGGCAGCGGCGGCGGCGGGGTTGGCGGCGGCGGCTTGGCTCACGAACCACCCCTCATATCTCGCTTAAACCTTCACTAAACTTAAACTTGAGCACGAAAGCTATGTCTGAATGGCTAATATGAAAGCTTAGTACAATGGCTGCATAATGTGGCAAGATGAGCTTATAATAATGAGTGATAAGGGTAAAAATGACCGATGAAATATGAACGCCGGGGTCTGTTGAGGGGTAGCCCCCCCTCCTATATGGGTAAATAAACACTGACACGGTAAAGCCTTGTGTCACAATGGCTGTAGTCACCTTAATAACGTATTCCAGCCTCTGTGATTCCATCTTGCGGCTTTAGTCCAGTATTAAGATGACACACTGAACACTGAAGCACCAACCGGGTACTCATTATTATGTCCTTAGATCGTTTCAAAATACTCGTGAAATCCCGCTTGTCATGTCTTCATCTCGAGAGTTTGGAATGTAAAAATCGTCTTAATATAATGTCACTAGAATGGTCAAACATTTCAAACCCGGTCTCCGTTCAACCAGAGGCTTTTCATTTTCAATACGATAAGACCTTTTCTTCCGCGCACACCTTCACCTCACAACACACTGAATCAAGGACTCCCCAGACAGCTGCGCTGCTGCCGGCCCTTCCACCCTCCACAGCTGGCTGACGTGTCGCAGGAACGCACACGTCACGGCCTGGAACAACCAGTAGTCCTATCTTGCTAATTTGCTATTCACACAGTATATGCGCTAAGAAATCAAGAAATCAACCAATACAGATGAACAATGGAACAATAAATATAAAACATCAGAAACGTAAAAGGAAAACTAATTAACGAAATAACACATTAATAAGCGAACAAAGGCAACCAAGTTAAATTGACACTTGAAACACAACCAGAAAATCAAGAAATGCTACAAAATCAATCAGAAATACTAAACTAACTAAAACAAACTAAACCAATAAAACAAGTTATCAAACACTCGCAAAACACTAAAGCAATAAAAAAATGTAAAGAAAAACCGTAAGCAAATAAACAAAAGAAGAAAACAAGGGAGAGAGAAAAAAAAAAAAAAACTAATGCTGGAAAACATGAAAACAATCTCCCCCTCTCTCTGGTCCTGTGGAGACGTGACAACGCAGCTCACGGGAAAATCCAATATTCAGCCAGCGAAGCAGTTCTATCTTGCTAAATTTCTATTTACGTGGTATGTGCGCCAAGAAATCAAGTAGGTTATGCAAACAATATAGATAAACAAAGGAAAAATAAATGCAAATCACCTTAAAAATCAAAGGAAATGTAATAAATAATTAAAAAGAACGAGACCAAACCAGTTAACTGCACTTTTAACAGTGATAGATATTTCATGACTTAGGATTTGTGGTGTAGGAGAGAGAGAGAGAGAGAGAGAGAGAGAGAGAGAGAGAGAGAGAGAGAGAGAGAGAGAATAATGTAAAAAGGGAAAGTGTAATTGAAGGGGGAAGAGAAACAGGGCAGGCCTTAATTGGGTCAAAAAGCAGCTCTAGTCAATTTCTGCTGCCATGAAAATCAAAGCATTCTCTCTCTCTCTCTCTCTCTCTCTCTCTCTGCACACAATTTAAGAAAACCATTAGATACATACGAAGTTTACTTTTAAGTATTGAAAAAAAATCAGTGTATTTGAGGTGGAGAGAGAAATAGGGCAGCCCTTAATTAGGTCAAAAGCAGCTCAAGCCAATTCCAGCTCCTACCGAAAGGAAAACATTTCTCTCTCTCTCTCTCTCTCTCTCTCTCTCTCTCTCTCTCTCTCTCTCTCTCTCTCTCTCTCTCTCTCTCTCTCTCTCAAGGCACACAATTTAAGCAAACCATTAGATACATACGAAGTTTATTTTTAAGTATTGAAAAAATCAGTACATATTATTATGTCACTGAAACAAATGCTACCAATTTACTAAAAAAATAACTCCAGAACATTTTCTATATGGGCCAAATTCACGACTACAGGGGTCATTCACATTTGAGGGTGATGAAAGAAATAAACCTAACCTAACCTAACCTAAACGTAACCTAACCTAACCTAAATTTAGGGGTCGAGTAGTAGTAGTAGTAGTAGTAGTAGTAGTAGTAGTAGTAGTAGTAGTAGTAGTAGTAGTAGTAGTAGTAAAGAAATGCTTCCACTGCTGCAGTAGATATTATTAGCTGCCCATGACATCAATACACTCAACTCTTCTTCACCTTAACTAATGCATCACTCACACTCAACACAAACGGAGAGAAAGTAAATAAATAAATAAATAGAAAAATAGAAACAAGACAAAATAATATCCCTTGTACTATTCTGTATAAACATTCTTCTCTTTCTCTAGGGCAAGTTAAGTTAGTTTTTCATCTTCATTCATCTCCTAATCACCTTTCACACCAATGCATTAATTAGCTGCACCAGAGAACCAAATATATAATCGCACCTTACCTAACCTAACCAATCATTTAGTAATCGCACCTTACCTAACCT
The DNA here is from genome assembly GCA_020233015.1 of Callinectes sapidus. Lineage (NCBI taxonomy): Eukaryota > Metazoa > Arthropoda > Malacostraca > Decapoda > Portunidae > Callinectes > Callinectes sapidus. The sequence continues at coordinate 82,331 of JAHFWG010000358.1, read as the reverse complement.
AACCAATCATTTAGTAATCACACCTCAACACAACCATAATGTTATAGCCACTCACAATCTTACACTCCACTGCAACACTACCCAATCATAACTTCCTCTCCTATACCATTCATGGCCTGTCTGTCTGTCAGTCTCTGTCTTTTTATGTATCTGAATACTTGATTACCAATGTCTGTTTGTCTAAATGCCTGTGTCTGTCTTTTTATGTATCTGAATACTTGATTACCAATGTCTGTTTGTCTAAATGCCTGTGTCTGTCTGTCTGTTTCATCCACGATAGGCCAATGGCACTAAACACACAGAGGAAGAACTAATGGGAAATAATACCCTTAACTATAAAAAAAAAAGCACAATTTCATCCTCAACACAAACATGCTGAACTTGTCTCCACTCTGCATAGAACACAAGGAGTCACCAGGCACACTTCACCAAGCAACGCTCACATCACAAGAGAGATTCAGAACACAAGTTAACCACAAATCTCTCCTCACAACTGTTAATTTCACCTCGATTGATTATTTATGGTGGAAAGAACTTTGATGAATCGCCAAGTGTATTGACACACCAAACACAACCTTCATAGATGAATTAATTCACTTTTCCTCACTGCCTTGGACCTTGAGATAGGATGGCATTAAAAGCTTTTCAACATCAACTCCTCTACTCAGACTAACTGTCTTCAGCCTCTCTCAAACACAGAAAAATACTTCCTCTCACTGACTTGTGCCATGACAAACCAAAAAAGTTAAAGAAAACACACTTCAAAGCCTAAACAACTTCCACAAGTCTTTTAACAAGCCACTGGACCTTCAAAATGCACACCAACAATTCTTACAGCCGTGGGCCAAACTTCTGAGCACTGAGCATTAAGAAGACAAAATTCAGACCAGTAACCCCAAACTATGCTGAAAATGAGCCGAGAGGAAAACAAAGACAGTCGAGTGGTGAAAATTCATGTCTTTGACAATGAGTGAAGACAAATGGATGATGATATAAATTACTACACTTTGATGGAGGCTGTAGGAAAGACTGATTGTGTGGACGGTAAATGAGTCAGGGTGCGTTAAGATGTCAGGGATGATGGGTCAGGGTTTAAGGTTTAAGTTCAGGAGAGATATAAGGGCAGGGTGAGGTTAGGGTAAGTGTATTAGGATGTTAGGGGAGGATGAGGTGAAAATGCATTTGGGTGTGAAGATATGAGGTGAGGTGAGGGCGTATCTGGGTAACCGGGATATGAGGTCAAGGTTAAATTAAGGGGTATTAGGGTGTCAGGAGAGATGGGGATCATGGTGCAAGGTGTACTGGTGAGCGCTGATTTACGAATGTGCGGTTTTAGCTTATGGTGACGTTATTGTTTATTCTGATATATTGATGAACACGCTTGTAGATTAAAGACGTAAACGAGTTTGTTAAAAATGCATCAAACTTTCTGATTTTATAAGTTTTTGTTGCTTTTCTTAATAGCAAATGTAGGACTCTCTTGGACCTATTTTACAATCTTTTCCCCTTGGCCAGCCCTTGGTCACCCTTGGCCTTGGTGAAATGATAAATTCTCTCATAATGACTATTTTCAAAAGCCACAGATATGATTAGCTGGCTTTTCAAGAGTTTTTATCCCACTAACAATGCGGACATCTTCTTAACATGTCTATAAAACTGTAAAAAACACCCTTGAAAACCTGAGTCAATTAGAGCCTTTAGAATGTAGTGAAATAAGAGGAGACTGAGCATAGTGTTTCAGTACGTGATGCTCAGTGTATTGCCACACCTGTCACATACTACTACAAGGGGCAAGGTGGACAGCTACCCTACAAACACATCACTCTGCTTAAAGTGGGGACTGGCGCATCACACTGGCCGGGCACACTGCTGGCTCCCTCACCTAAAACACCACCCTTACTCTCCCTTCAGGACTGTTATCAAATGCTACAGATAATTGGGTTTTCCAGTTATTCTTCTCATTCATAATGTGGATTCCATGCTTAATTGATACAAGAATCACAAACAAGTTAATGCTGAGGAATGCTAGGTATCTTTCTGAAATAAAAGTAATGACACTAATGAACACAAAAGTCTGAACACTAACTAATTGTGAGTCTTCTTATAATCCTTCTGCCATAAGAAGCAATTACAAACACCAAAAATCTGTCTCAGACTTTGTCCGTTAAAACTTTCCCATTAATTGCATTCCCCGCAGTGGTTCCCGTGGTGGCCAGTGTGCTGCGCCTGGTCCGGGAAAAGAAGCACTCACACTCCCGCTAACAACCCACCACGTGTACACTGTCACAGCCTTGCCTCTCACCACCCCACACACACACACACACACACACCGCTGCCACCAAGCTGCACACACGGTAAGTGTCTTCACTGATACACTGCCGCTATGCAAACTGTCTCTCTGTCACTCTCTCTCACTCTCTCTCACACTGCCTGAAATATATCATTTTGTTTAATATTCTTACATGTATTCCACATGTCAAATTTTCATCAATACAAAAGTAACAAATCAATACAATTAACTTGGTATTGGAATAATATCGATTTATTTTCTAAATGCTAGTTTGAAGGAAGTTTTATTCCCTTCATATTAACAAAATGTTCAATAACTTTCATTCATCCTTCAACACTTTAGCAGGCACACCAAGAAGTACTCGAAATATAAAAAATTCCTCTTACAGTCATAAACGAGACGTATTTCTAGGACACTTTAACTCTTGGAACAATCTTTTATTTATTGCATTGATTGCCTGCAATGTTCTGTCAATGAAGTATCCCGGACGGGATAACCGCCCACCGCCCGGCTCACTGGGAGCCACGTTACTTCCCGTCCAGGATACTGTGCCCTGTCTACGGAGAACCACACAAATCCCATCCGGGCTACTTCGCCCAGCATGGGTATAAATAATTTACCGCAAAACTTTTCTTGTACAGTAAGTTCTCGTTCTACGGTATATATGCGTTCCTGAAAACCTAACTAAACTGCATATCGAAATTACCGTTTACCAAACCAATTAAGACATGTTACGTTAGGATGTGTGTTCCAGCACGCCGAAAGTCACGCCTACAGACATGAAAATACATGAAAACAGTCAAATAAATAATATAAAGTACTGCACAATAGAAATAAACCAAAAATGTCTTTACTTACCTTTCACTCGCCAGTCTTCTGTCAGATGAAGTCCCTCCCGAGGCTAAGGGGCAGTAGAGATCTCGGCCCTTGCTCATCTTTCACCGAGTGGGCAGACGACGGGTTAGCGATGTCCTCATTCTTCCATGTCCTTTGTGGCACATCTTTCTTGGCTTTCGTAGCCGGTGTAGTTGCTCCCTCTCCATCCCCACTGTTGTCAATGATGTCCTCCTCCGGCATTGGATCTGGCCTGTGACCCTGGTGACAGCGCCTGTCGACAACAAAGAGAAAATACAAGTCTATCACATTGCAACACTTGTCACTTTAAAGATGACAGCCAAACAAACACTAGGGCCCTTGAAATCACATGACTAGACTTCTACCTTTAAAAATGACACCAAAACAAGCAGAAAGAAAGAAAAAAGGAAACAAAAATGTAGTTTAATGAGTGTAGTTTAATTTTCAGTGAACCTAATGCTTTCTTCCACAAACAAGCACAACATACCATCGACCTTTCCTTCAGTAAAGAGACAGACAAAACAATTAATAACATAACTTAATTCATCAACACACACACACACACACACACCTTTCACAGAGAGAGAGAGAGAGAGAGAGAGAGAG
>JAHFWG010000358.1:58457-76467 GCA_020233015.1 Callinectes sapidus | reverse complement strand
ACACACACACACACACACCGCTGCCACCAAGCTGCACACACGGTAAGTGTCTTCACTGATACACTGCCGCTATGCAAACTGTCTCTCTCTCACTCTTTCTCACACTGCCTGAAATATATCATTTTGTTTAATATTCTTACATGCATTCCACATCAATACAAAAGTAACAAATCAATACAATTAACTTGGTATTGGAGTAATATCGATTTATTTTCTAAATGCTAGTTTGAAGGAAGTTTTATTCCCTTCATATTAACAAAATGTTGAATAACTTTCATTCATCCTTCAACACTTTAGCAGGCACACCAAGAAGTACTCGAAATATAAAAAATTCCTCTTACAGTCATAAACGAGATGTATTTCTAGGACACTTTAACTCTTGGAACAATCTTTTATTTATTGCATTGATTGCCTGCAATGTTCTGTCAATGAAGTATCCCGGACGGGATAACCGCCCACCGCCCGGCTCACTGGGAGCCACGTTACTTCCCGTCCAGGATACTGTGCCCTGTCTACGGAGAACCACATAAATCCCATACGGGCTACTTCGCCCAGCATGGGTATAAATAATTTACCGCAAAACTTTTCTTGTACAGTAAGTTCTCGTTCTACGGTATATATGCGTTCCTGAAAACCTAACTAAACTGCATATCGAAATTACCGTTTACCAAACCAATTAAGACATGTTACGTTAGGATGTGTGTTCCAGCACGCCGAAAGTCATGCCTACAGACATGAAAATACATGAAAACAGTCAAATAAATAATATAAAGTACTGCACAAAAGAAATAAACCAAAAATGTCTTTACTTACCTTTCACTCGCCAGTCTTCTGTCAGATGAAGTCCCTCCCGAGGCTAAGGGGCAGTAGAGATCTCGGCCCTTGCTCATCTTTCACCGAGTGGGCAGACGACAGGTTAGCGATGTCCTCATTCTTCCATGTCCTTTGTGGCACATCTTTCTTGGCTTTCGTAGCCGGTGTAGTTGCTCCCTCTCCATCCCCACTGTTGTCAATGATGTCCTCCTCCGGCATTGGATCTGGCCTGTGACCCTGGTGACAGCGCCTGTCGACAACAAAGAGAAAATACAAGTCTATCACATTGCAACACTTGTCACTTTAAAGATGACAGCCAAACAAACACTAGGGCCCTTGAAATCACATGACTAGACTTCTACCTTTAAAAATGACACCAAAACAAGCAGAAAGAAAGAAAAAAGGAAACAAAAATGTAGTTTAATGAGTGTAGTTTAATTTTCAGTGAACCTAATGCTTTCTTCCACAAACAAGCACCACATACCATCGACCTTTCCTTCAGTAAAGAAACAGACAAAACAATTAATAACATAACTTAATTCATCAACACACACACACACACACACACACACCTTTCACAGAGAGAGAGAGAGAGAGAGAGAGAGAGAGAGAGAGAGAGAGAGAGAGAGAGAGAGAGAGAGAGAGAGAGAGAGAGAGAGAGAGAGAGAGAGAGAGAGAGAGAGAGAGAGAGAGAGAGAGTGTCAGTTTGGTGAGACAGTGTGTTAGCCGCAGTAAGACTCAGTGGGACAGGGAGAGGCCTGGCCAGACTTACACCCTAATGTAGGAACACCTTTTTGTGACATGAGTGACGTGTGACCCTGTAAACCTTGTGTTGTGGAGCTTCTGGAAGGATGATGTGACTTGTCTTACCTTTATGATTTGTTGATTACGCCATGTACACATACATTTAGTACACTATATAAAAATATATAAATCTTACTGCACCATGCTCCTGACTAGGATATGGTTTGGTTAAGTTAGGTTAGAGTTTCTTTTCTCTCTCTATTTAAGAATTGGTCAAGTTAGGTTAGACTCACTGATATTATTGTGAAAGAAGGAAAATGAGTTGAAAAAACCACAAAAATAAACATCCAGATATATATACATACCCCCAAAACACACCCCTATGCCCCCTCAACCCCCAACCCCACCCTCAACACCCACCGTGCTGCCCCCAAAGCCAGGTTGGTTCCATCCCAAGACAGAGTACCCTGCCTCCAGCAGTTTTGTCATCATAAAAGGAAAAGGTGTACTAGTATTGAAGAAAAATATTTAAGTAACAATTGGACACAAAACTTGACTTATTCATAAAAAATATAAACATAAACGAAGTCTTTTTACCTGTATGGGGTGAGAGGAGGTCTGGGGGAGGCTGTTTTGAGGTGGTAGGGGGGCGGCGTGGTGGGTAGGGGGTGAAGGTGAGCCAGCCTGCCCCTCCCTCCTCACACACACTGATGGCCCCTTCCTCCCCACAGCTGGCACTTTTGCACACCATACACTGGGAAAATGTACAGCATTAACACTCAAACAACACACACACACACACACACACACACGGTAAACATGCAGTAAATCATGTTATAAGTAAGATAAGAGTCAGGAAGGGGAGGCAGAGGGAGGCGCCCGGCCATTATGACGTCACGGCTGATGACGTCACAGCCAGGCCCCGTGCTCTATTTTGACTGTCTATATTTACGTACGTATTTTAGGGGAGACCATTTTAAAAATGACCCTTCGAAAAAACGCTTTCAGACCAAAAAACTGGACATTTTCCGGTTGGATAAATACTCTAACTAATTCCCAAAGCATAAATAAACACCAAACAACAGTAATTGTAAAGAATTTCCACTAGAAAAAAGTATTTTATAAAAATATGACCCTTTTTTAAATTCATTAATTACTCATTCCATACCGCTTCAACGAAACCAAAAACCACTTCAAAGCACTTGAGTAATTCTTTCTAATTATTATTAACACTTAAGAGTGATCTAGAGGCAGAAATAAATCATTTACAGGCTGATAAATAAATTAATTAATGCAACTTTAACACCGCTAGCAAACACTTTTACCATTCACTGATTTCACTGAGCTTTGCGCACAAAACATGGTTTGATATGAACTATCTTCGGCAATTTATAAGAACTTGATACTGCCTCAAATAAAGAATGGTCTTGGGCGTTCCAAAGATTTTGGCGCAAAAAGCCGCCCTTGTTTACGATCATAATAACGCCAACCACAGCTATCTTCATCCCCCCCACACGCATGGCAGACATTCAAAACAGCCCACAGTACTCATAGAAAGCATTAAATTTTACTGTTGAGCCCAAATAAATAGTCCAGGCATCAATGAAAATATCCTTAAATATGAGCCGGCTAGCGGGCGGCCGCGGGCGGCGGCAGCGGCGGCGGCGGGGTTGGCGGCGGCGGCTTGGCTCACGAACCACCCCTCATATCTCGCTTAAACCTTCACTAAACTTAAACTTGAGCACGAAAGCTATGTCTGAATGGCTAATATGAAAGCTTAGTACAATGGCTGCATAATGTGGCAAGATGAGCTTATAATAATGAGTGATAAGGGTAAAAATGACCGATGAAATATGAACGCCGGGGTCTGTTGAGGGGTAGCCCCCCCTCCTATATAGGTAAATAAACACTGACACGGTAAAGCCTTGTGTCACAATGGCTGTAGTCACCTTAATAACGTATTCCAGCCTCTGTGATTCCATCTTGCGGCTTTAGTCCAGTATTAAGATGACACACTGAACACTGAAGCACCAACCGGGTACTCATTATTATGTCCTTAGATCGTTTCAAAATACTCGTGAAATCCCGCTTGTCATGTCTTCATCTCGAGAGTTTGGAATGTAAAAATCGTCTTAATATAATGTCACTAGAATGGTCAAACATTTCAAACCCGGTCTCCGTTCAACCAGAGGCTTTTCATTTTCAATACGATAAGACCTTTTCTTCCGCGCACACCTTCACCTCACAACACACTGAATCAAGGACTCCCCAGACAGCTGCGCTGCTGCCGGCCCTTCCACCCTCCACTGCTGGCTGACGTGTCGCAGGAACGCACACGTCACGGCCTGGAACAACCAGTAGTCCTATCTTGCTAATTTGCTATTCACACAGTATATGCGCTAAGAAATCAAGAAATCAACCAATACAGATGAACAATGGAACAATAAATATAAAACACCAGAAACGTAAAAGGAAGACTAATTAACGAAATAACACATTAATAAGCGAACAAAGGCAACCAAGTTAACTTGACACTTGAAACACAACCAGAAAATCAAGAAATGCTACAAAATCAATCAGAAATACTAAACTAACTAAAACAAACTAAACCAATAAAACAAGTTATCAAACACTCGCAAAACACTAAAGCAATAAAAAAATGTAAAGAAAAACCGTAAGCAAATAAACAAAAGAAGAAAACAAGGGAGAGAGAAAAAAAAAAAAAAACTAATGCTGGAAAACATGAAAACAATCTCCCCCTCTCTCTGGTCCTGTGGAGACGTGACAACGCAGCTCACGGGAAAATCCAATATTCAGCCAGCGAAGCAGTTCTATCTTGCTAAATTTCTATTTACGTGGTATGTGCGCCAAGAAATCAAGTAGGTTATGCAAACAATATAGATAAACAAAGGAAAAATAAATGCAAATCACCTTAAAAATCAAAGGAAATGTAATAAATAAGTAAAAAGAACGAGACCAAACCAGTTAACTGCACTTTTAACAGTGATAGATATTTCATGACTTAGGATTTGTGGTGTAGGAGAGAGAGAGAGAGAGAGAGAGAGAGAGAGAGAGAGAGAGAGAGAGAGAGAGAGAGAGAGAGAGAGAGAGAGAGAGAATAATGTAAAAAGGGAAAGTGTAATTGAAGGGGGAAGAGAAACAGGGCAGGCCTTAATTGGGTCAAAAAGCAGCTCTAGTCAATTTCTGCTGCCATGAAAATCAAAGCATTCTCTCTCTCTCTCTCTCTCTCTCTCTCTCTCTCTCTCTCTCTCTGCACACAATTTAAGAAAACCATTAGATACATACGAAGTTTACTTTTAAGTATTGAAAAAAAATCAGTGTATTTGAGGTGGAGAGAGAAATAGGGCAGCCCTTAATTAGGTCAAAAGCAGCTCAAGCCAATTCCAGCTCCTACCGAAAGGAAAACATTTCTCTCTCTCTCTCTCTCTCTCTCTCTCTCTCTCTCTCTCTCTCTCTCTCTCTCTCAAGGCACACAATTTAAGCAAACCATTAGATACATACGAAGTTTATTTTTAAGTATTGAAAAAATCAGTACATATTATTAGGTCACTGAAACAAATGCTACCAATTTACTAAAAAAATAACTCCAGAACATTTTCTATATGGGCCAAATTCACGACTACAGGGGTCATTCACATTTGAGGGTGATGAAAGAAATAAACCTAACCTAACCTAACCTAAACGTAACCTAACCTAACCTAAATTTAGGGGTCGAGTAGTAGTAGTAGTAGTAGTAGTAGTAGTAGTAGTAGTAGTAGTAGTAGTAGTAGTAGTAGTAGTAGTAGTAGTAGTAGTAAAGAAATGCTTCCACTGCTGCAGTAGATATTATTAGCTGCCCATGACATCAATACACTCAACTCTTCTTCACCTTAACTAATGCATCACTCACACTCAACACAAACGGAGAGAAAGTAAATAAATAAATAAATAGAAAAATAGAAACAAGACAAAATAATATCCCTTGTACTATTCTGTATAAACATTCTTCTCTTTCTCTAGGGCAAGTTAAGTTAGTTTTTCATCTTCATTCATCTCCTAATCACCTTTCACACCAATGCATTAATTAGCTGCACCAGAGAACCAAATATATAATCGCACCTTACCTAACCTAACCAATCATTTAGTAATCGCACCTTACCTAACCTAACCAATCATTTAGTAATCACACCTCAACACAACCATAATGTTACAGCCACTCACAATCTTACACTCCACTGCAACACTACCCAATCATAACTTCCTCTCCTATACCATTCATGGCCTGTCTGTCTGTCAGTCTCTGTCTTTTTATGTATCTGAATACTTGATTACCAATGTCTGTTTGTCTAAATGCCTGTGTCTGTCTTTTTATGTATCTGAATACTTGATTACCAATGTCTGTTTGTCTAAATGCCTGTGTCTGTCTGTCTGTTTCATCCACGATAGGCCAATGGCACTAAACACACAGAGGAAGAACTAATGGGAAATAATACCCTTAACTATAAAAAAAAAAGCACAATTTCATCCTCAACACAAACATGCTGAACTTGTCTCCACTCTGCATAGAACACAAGGAGTCACCAGGCACACTTCACCAAGCAACGCTCGCATCACAAGAGAGATTCAGAACACAAGTTAACCACAAATCTCTCCTCACAACTGTTAATTTCACCTCGATTGATTATTTATGGTGGAAAGAACTTTGATGAATCGCCAAGTGTATTGACACACCAAACACAACCTTGATAGATGAATTAATTCACTTTTCCTCACTGCCTTGGACCTTGAGATAGGATGGCATTAAAAGCTTTTCAACATCAACTCCTCTACTCAGACTAACTGTCTTCAGCCTCTCTCAAACACAGAAAAATACTTCCTCTCACTGACTTGTGCCATGACAAACCAAAAAAGTTAAAGAAAACACACTTGAAAGCCTAAACAACTTCCACAAGTCTTTTAATAAGCCACTGGACCTTCAAAATGCACACCAACAATTCTTACAGCCGTGGGCCAAACTTCTGAGCACTGAGCATTAAGAACACAAAATTCAGACCAGTAACCCCAAACTATGCTGAAAATGAGCCGAGAGGAAAACAAAGACAGTCGAGTGGTGAAAATTCATGTCTTTGACAATGAGTGAAGACAAATGGATGATGATATAAATTACTACACTTTGATGGAGGCTGTAGGAAAGACTGATTGTGTGGACGGTAAATGAGTCAGGGTGCGTTAAGATGTCAGGGATGATGGGTCAGGGTTTAAGGTTTAAGTTCAGGAGAGATATAAGGGCAGGGTGAGGTTAGGGTAAGTGTATTAGGATGTTAGGGGAGGATGAGGTCAAAATGCATTTGGGTGTGAAGATATGAGGTGAGGTGAGGGCGTATCTGGGTAACCGGGATATGAGGTCAAGGTTAAATTAAGGGGTATTAGGGTGTCAGGAGAGATGGGGATCATGGTGCAAGGTGTACTGGTGAGCGCTGATTTACGAATGTGCGGTTTTAGCTTATGGTGACGTTATTGTTTATTCTGATATATTGATGAACACGCTTGTAGATTAAAGACGTAAACGAGTTTGTTAAAAATGCATCAAACTTTCTGATTTTATAAGTTTTTGTTGCTTTTCTTAATAGCAAATGTAGGACTATCTTGGACCTATTTTACAATCTTTTCACCTTGGCCAGCCATTGGTCACCCTTGGCCTTGGTGAAATGATAAATTCTCTCATAATGACTATTTTCAAAAGCCACAGATATGATTAGCTGGCTTTTCAAGAGTTTTTATCCCACTAACAATGCGGACATCTTCTTAACATGTCTATAAAACTGTAAAAAACACCCTTGAAAACCTGAGTCAATTAGAGCCTTTAGAATGTAGTGAAATAAGAGGAGACTGAGCATAGTGTTTCAGTACGTGGTGCTCAGTGTATTGCCACACCTGTCACATACTACTACAAGGGGCAAGGTGGACAGCTACCCTACAAACACATCACTCTGCTTAAAGTGGGGACTGGCGCATCACACTGGCCGGGCACACTGCTGGCTCCCTCACCTAAAACACCACCCTTACTCTCCCTTCAGGACTGTTATCAAATGCTACAGATAATTGGGTTTTCCAGTTATTCTTCTCATTCATAATGTGGATTCCATGCTTAATTGATACAAGAATCACAAACAAGTTAATGCTGAGGAATGCTAGGTATCTTTCTGAAATAAAAGTAATGACACTAATGAACACAAAAGTCTGAACACTAACTAATTGTGAGTCTTCTTATAATCCTTCTGCCATAAGAAGCAATTACAAACACCAAAAATCTGTCTCAGACTTTGTCCGTTAAAACTTTCCCATTAATTGCATTCCCCGCAGTGGTTCCCGTGGTGGCCAGTGTGCTGCGCCTGGTCCGGGAAAAGAAGCACTCACACTCCCGCTAACAACCCACCACGTGTACACTGTCACAGCCTTGCCTCTCACCACCCCACACACACACACACACACACACACACACACACACACACCGCTGCCACCAAGCTGCACACACGGTAAGTGTCTTCATTGATACACTGCCGCTATGCAAACTGTCTCTCTGTCACTCTCTCTCACTCTCTCTCACACTGCCTGAAATATATCATTTTGTTTAATATTCTTACATGTTTTCCACATCAATACAAAAGTAACAAATCAATACAATTAACTTGGTATTGGAATAATATCGATTTATTTTCTAAATGCTAGTTTGAAGGAACTTTTATTCCCTTCACATTAACAAAATGTTCAATAACTTTCATTCATCCTTCAACACTTTAGCAGGCACACCAAGAAGTACTCGAAATATAAAAAATTCCTCTTACAGTCATAAACGAGACGTATTTCTAGGACACTTTAACTCTTGGAACAATCTTTTATTTATTGCATTGATTGCCTGCAATGTTCTGTCAATGAAGTATCCCAGACGGGAAAACCGCCCACCGCCCGGCTCACTGGGAGCCACGTTACTTCCCGTCTGGGACACTGTGACCTGTCTACGGAGAACCACATAAATCCCATCCGGGCTACTTCGCCCAGCATGGGTATAAATAATTTACCGCATAACTTTTCTTGTACAGTAAGTTCTCGTTCTACGGTATATATGCGTTCCTGAAAACCTAACTAAACCGCATATCGAAATTACCGTCTACCAAACCAATTAAGACATGTTACGTTAGGATGTGTGTTCCAGCACGCCGAAAGTCACGCCTACAGACATGAAAATACATGAAAACAGTCAAATAAATAATATAAAGTACTGCACAAAAGAAATAAACCAAAAATGTCTTTACTTACCTTTCACTCGCCAGTCTTCTGTCAGATGAAGTCCCTCCCGAGGCTAAGGGGCAGTAGGGATCTCGGCCCTTGCTCATCTTTCACCGAGTGGGCAGACGACGGGTTAGCGATGTCCTCATTCTTCCATGTTCTTTGTGGCACATCTTTCTTGGCTTTCGTAGCCGGTGCAGTTGCTCCCTCTCCATCCCCACGGTTGTCAATGATGTTCTCCTCCGGCATTGGATCTGGCATGTGACCCTGGTGACAGCGCCTGTCGACAACAAAGAGAAAATACAAGCCTATCACATTGCAACACTTGTCACTTTAAAGATGACAGCCAAACAAACACTAGGGCCCTGTAAATCACATGACTAGACTTCTACCTTTAAAAATTACACCAAAACAAGCAGAAAGAAAGAAAAATGGAAACAAAAATGTAGTTTAATAAGTGTAGTTTAATTTTCAGTGAACCTAATGCTTTCTTCCACAAACAAGCACCACATACCATCGACCTTTCCTTCAGTAAAGAGAAAGAAAAAACAATTAATTACATAACTTAATTCATCAACATACACACACACACACACCTTCTTTCACAGAGAGAGAGAGAGAGAGAGTGATAGAGAGTAAGAAAAAGAGAGAGAGAGAGAGAGAGAGAGAGAGAGAGAGAGAGAGAGAGAGAGAGAGAGAGAGAGATAGAGAGATAGAGAGTCAGTTTGGTGAGACAGTGTGTTAGTCGCAGTAAGACTCAGTGGGACAGGGAGAGGCCTGGCCAGATTAACACCCTAATATAGGAACACCTTTTTGTGACATGAGTGACGTGTGACCCTGTAAAGCTTGTGTTGTGGAGCATCTGGAAGGATGATGTGACTTGTCTTACCTTTATAATTTGTTGATTACGTCATGTACACATACATTTAGTACACTATATAAAAATATATAAATCTTATTGCACCATGCTCCTGACTAGGGTATAGTTTGGTTAAGTTAGGTTAGAGTTTCTTTTCTCTCTCTATTTAAGAATTGGTTAAGTTAGGTTAGACTCACTGATATTATTGTGAAAGAAGGAAAAGGAGTTGAAAAAACCACACAAAAATAAACATCCAGATATATATACATACCCCCAAAACACACCCCTATGCCCCCTCAACCCCCAACCCCACCCTCAACACCCACCGTGCTGCCCCCAAAGCCAGGTTGGTTCCATCTCAAGACAGAGTACCCTGCCTCCAGCAGTTTTGTCATCATAAAAGGAAAAGGTGTACTAGTATTGAAGAAAAATATTTAAGTAACAATTGGACACAAAACTTGACTTGTTCATAAAAAAAAAAAATAAATAAACGAAGTCTTTTTACCTGTATGGGGTGAGAGGAGGTCTGGGGGAGGCTGTTTTGAGGTGGTGGAGGGGGCGGCGTGGTGGGTAGGGGGTGAAGGTGAGCAAGCCTGCCCCTCCCTCCTCACACACACTGATGGCCCCTTCCTCCCCACAGCTGGCACTTTTGCACTCCATACACTGGGGACATGTACAGCATTAACACTCAATTCCTTATATTAGCTTAAGATTGGCGGTTTTCAAGTATTCCCTACTTATTTGCGTCTGTTACACATGGGGATGAAATTACTCAGTATGGAAAGCTCCAACAGATGGTATGAAGGGTAGGAAAAGCCAACTGGAGACTGGTGTTAAAGTAAAATAATACCTTCATTTCATTATTCATCTCTTCATTAAAATTCGCCTACACTGCCCACATGAACAAATCTAAACACATTTCTTTACTCACCTGTACTGTTTGGGGTGACTTTTCCTGTACAGACAGGTAAACACGTCCCTATTTCGTCTTCTCCTTGCAAAACATCACTTCACAATGCTAGATATTATGACAAGAGCAAAAAAATTTAATATAAAAGTATAACAGTATCACACACACACACACACACACACACACACACACACACACAAACACATGGTAAACATGCAGTAAATCATGTTATAAGTAAGATAAGAGTCAGGAAGGGGAGGCAGAGGGAGGCGCCCGCCATTATGACGTCACGGCTGATGACGTCACAGCCTGGCCCCGTGCTCTATTTTGACTGTCTATATTTACGTACGTATTTTAGGGGAGACCATTTTAAAAATGACCCTTCGAAAAAACGCTTTCAGACCAAAAAACTGGACATTTTCCGGTTGGATAAATACTCTAACTAATTCCCAAAGCATAAGTAAACACCAAACAACAGTAATTGTAAAGAATTTCCACTAGAAAAAAGTATTTTATAAAAATATGACCCTTTTCTAAACTCATTAATTACTCACTCCATACCACTTCAACGAAACCCAAAACCACTTCAATGCACTTGAGTAATTCTTTCTAGTTATTATTAACACTTCAGAGTGATCTAGAGGCAGAAATAAATCATTTACAGGCTGATAAATAAATAAATTAATGCAACTTTAACACCGCTAGCAAACACTTTTACCATCCACTGATTTCACTGAGCTTTGCGCACAAAACATGGTTTGATATGGACTAACTTCGGCAATTAATAAGAACTTGATACTGCCTCAAATAAAGAATGGTCTTGGGCGTTCGAAAGATTTTGGCGCAAAAAGCCGCCCTTGTTTACGATCATAATAACGCCAACCACAGCTATCTCCACGCCCCCCACACGCATGGCAGACATTCAACCCAGCCCACAGTACTCATAGAAAGCATTAAATTTTACTGTTGAGCCCAAATAAATAGTCCAGGCATCAATGAAAATATCCTTAAATATGAGTGGCTAGCGGGCGGCCGCGGGCGGCGACGGCGGCGGCCCGGCTTGGCTCACGAACCCCCCCTCATATCTCACTTAAACCTTCACTAAACTTAAACTTGAGCACGAAAGCTATGTCTGAATGGCTAATATGAAAGCTTAGTAGAATGGCTGCATAATGTGGCAAGATGAGCTTATAATAATGAGTGATAAGGGTAACAGTGACCGATGAAATATGAACGCCGGGGTCTGTGGAAGGGTAGCCCCCCCCTCCTATATAGGTAAATAAACACTGACACGGTAAAGCCTTGTGTCACAATGGCTGTAGTCACCTTAATAACGTATTCCATCCTCTGTGATTCCATCTTGCGGCTTTAGTCCAGTATTAAGATGACACACTGAACACTGAAGCACCAGCAGGGTCTCCTTATTATGTCCTTAGATCGTTTCAAAATACTCGTGAAATCCCGCTTGTCATGTCTTCATCTCGAGAGTTTGGAATGTAAATCTCGTCTTAATATAATGTCACTAGAATGGTCAAACATTTCAAACCCGGTCTCCGTTCAACCAGAGGCTTTTCAATACGATAAGACCTTTTCTTCCGCGCACACCTTCACCTCACAACATACTGAATCAAGGACTCGCCAGACAGCTGCGCTGCTGCCGGCCCTCCCACCCTCCACTGCTGGCTGACGTGTGGCAGAAACACAGACGTCACGGCCTGGAACAACCAGTAGTCCTATCTTGCTAATTTGCTATTCACACAGTATATGCGCTAAGAAATCAAGAAATCAACCAATACAGATGAACAATGGAACAATAAATATAAAACACCAGAAACGTAAAACGAAAACTAATTAACGAAATAACACATTAATAAGCGAACAAGGGCAACCAAGGCAATAAGTTAACTTGACACTTGAAACACAACCAGGAAATCAAGAAATACAACAAAATCAATCAGAAATACTAAACTAACTAAAACAAACTAAACCAATAAAACAAGTTATAAAACACTCGCAAAACACGAAAGCAATAAAAAAAATGTAAAGAAAAACCGTAAGTAAGTAAACAAAAGAAGAAAACAAGGGAGAAAAAAAAAAACTAATGCTGGAAAACATGAAAACAATCTCCCCCTCTCTCTGGTCCTGTGGAGACGTGACAACGCAGCTCACGGGAAAATCCCATATTCAGCCGACGAAGCAGATCTATCTTGCTAAATTTCTATTTACGTGGTATGTGCGCCAAGAAATCAAGTAGGTTATGCAAACAATATAGATAAACAAAGGAAAAATAAATGCAAATCACCTTAAAAATCAAAGGAAATGTAATAAATAAGTAAAAAGAACGAGACCAAACCAGTTAACTGCACTTTTAACAGTGATAGATATTTCATGACTTAGGATTTGTGGTGTAGGAGAGAGAGAGAGAGAGAGAGAGAGAGAGAGAGAGAGAGAGAGAGAGAGAGAGAGAGAGAGAATAATGTAAAAAGGGAAAGTGTAATTGAAGGGGGAAGAGAAACAGGGCAGGCCTTAATTGGGTCAAAAAGCAGCTCTACTCAATTTCTGCTGCCATGAAAATCAAAGCATTCTCTCTCTCTCTCTCTCTCTCTCTCTCTCTCTCTCTCTGCACACAATTTAAGAAAACCATTAGATACATACGAAGTTTACTTTTAAGTATTGAAAAAAATCAGTGTATTTGAAGTGGAGAGAGAAATAGGGCAGGCCTTAATTAGGTCAAAAGCAGCTCAAGCCAATTCCTGCTCCTACAAAATTTCTCTC
This sequence comes from Callinectes sapidus, assembly GCA_020233015.1. Lineage (NCBI taxonomy): Eukaryota > Metazoa > Arthropoda > Malacostraca > Decapoda > Portunidae > Callinectes > Callinectes sapidus. The sequence goes on along the minus strand of JAHFWG010000358.1, from coordinate 63,079 downwards.
TCTCTCTCTCTCTCTCTCTCTCTCTCTCTCTCTCTCTCTCTCTCTCTCTCTCTCTCTCTCTCTCTCTCTCTCAAGGCACACAATTCAAGCAAACCATTAGATACATACGAAGTTTATTTTTAAGTATTGAAAAAATCAGTACATATTATTAGGTCACTGAAACAAATGCTACCAATTTACTAAAAAAATAACTCCATAACATTTTCTATATGGGCCAAATTCACGACTACAGGGGTCATTCACATTTGAGGGTGATGAAAGAAATAAACATAACCTAACCTAAATTTAGGGACCTAAATTTAGGGATCGAGTAGTAGTAGTAGTAGTAGTAGTAGTAGTAGTAAAGAAATGTTTCCACTGCTGCAGTACATATTATTAGCTGCCCATGACATCAATACACTCAACTCTTCTTCACCTTAACTAATGCATCACTCACACTCAACACAAATGGAGAGAAAGTATATAAATAAAAAATAAATAGAAAAATAGAAATAAGAAAATAATATCCCTTGCACTATTCTGTACAAACATTCTTCTCTTTCTCTAGGGCAAGTTAAGTTAGTTTTTCATCTTCATTCATCTCCTAATCACCTTTCACACCAATGCATTAATTAGCTGCACCAGAGAACCAAATATATAATCGTACCTTACCTAACGTAACCAATCATTTAGTAATCGCACCTTACCTAACCTAACCACTCATTTAGTAATCGCACCTTACCTAACCTAAACAATCATTTAGTAATCACACCTCAACACAACCATAATGTTACAGCCACTCACAATCTTGCACTCCACTGCAACACTATCCAATCATAACTTCCTCTCCTATACTCTTCATGGCCTATCCGTCTGTCTTTTTATGTATCTGTATACTTCATTACCAATGTCTGTTTGTTTAAATGCCTGTGTCTGTCTGTCTGTTTCATCCACGGCAGGCCAATGGCACTAAACACACAGAGGAAGAACTAATGGGAAATAATACCCTTAACTTTAAAAAAAAGTACAATTTCATCCTCAACACAAACATACTGAACTTGTCTCCACTCTGCATAGAACACAAGGAGTCACCAGGCACACTTCACCAAGCAACGCTCGCATCACAAGAGAGATTCAGAACACAAGTTAACCACAAATCTCTCCTCACAACTGTTAATTTCACCTCGATTGATTATTTATGGTTGAAAGAACTTTGATGAATCGCCAAGTGTATTGACACACCAAACACAACCTTGATAGATGAATTAATTCACTTTTCCTCACTGCCTTGGACCTTGAGATAGGATGGCATTAAAAGCTTTTCAACATCAACTCCTCTACTCAGACTAACTGTCTTCAGCCTCTCTCAAACACAGAAAAATACTTCCTCTCACTGACTTGGGCCATGACAAACCAAAAAAATTAAAGAAAACACACTTGAAAGCCTAAACAACTTCCACAAGTCTTTTAACAAGCCACTGGACCTTCAAAATGCACACCAACAATTCTTACAGCCGTGGGCCAAACTTCTGAGCACTGAGCATTAAGAAGACAAAATTCAGACCAGTAACCCCAATCTATGCTGAAAATGAGCCGAGAGGAAAACAAAGACAGTCGAGTGGTGAAAATTCATGTCTTTGACAATGAGTGAAGACAAATGGATGATGATATAAATTACTACACTTTGATGGAGGCTGTAGGAAAGACTGATTGTGTGGACGGTAAATGAGTCAGGGTGCGTTAAGATGTCAGGGATGATGGGTCAGGGTTTAAGGTTTAAGTTCAGGAGAGATATAAGGGCAGGGTGAGGTTAGGGTAAGTGTATTAGGATGTTAGGGGAGGATGAGGTCAAAATGCATTTGGGTGTGAAGATATGAGGTGAGGTGAGGGCGTATCTGGGTAACCGGGATATGAGGTCAAGGTTAAATTAAGGGGTATTAGGGTGTCAGGAGAGATGGGGATCATGGTGCAAGGTGTACTGGTGAGCACTGATTTACGAATGTGCGCTTTTAGCTTATGGTGACGTTATTGTTTATTCTGATATATTGATGAACGCGCTTGTAGATTAAAGACGTAAATGAGTTTGTTAAAAATGCATCAAACTTTCTGATTTTATAAGTTTTTGTTGCTTTTCTTAACCCTAGAACGGTACCGTGACTCCATGTGGAGTCATGAGGTTCGTGATTTTGAAAAAACGTGCCATATTTCACGAGCGCCTCCTTCCTTCGCCTGCGGGTGTCTGTCTAGCGTCAGTCAGTCATCAGATCTAGAGGGGGATGGACGGGCTCCTCTCTGGCGTTGGTCTTTCCTTGCTAGGTAAGACACCATGACGCCAGGTGGAGTCACACACCCCTTATATGAGATTTTTAGTCATGAGGGAAAATATTTTTTATAGGCTTGTATATGTTATATACGCAGCCCTAGTATCTGTAAATCACACTAAATATATTCAGTTAGACTTGATAAGAGTCTTGATATAGTTCTCTTGTTTTACATATGTGTAATAGTTATTACTATTATTTTTCTTTCTGGGTTTTTCTAGGAAAAGTTGACATGGCTGGTCGCCACCACCTGTCTGAGGCGGCTTTGCAATGGGTGTTGGCAGAAAACACTGTAGATCTCATAGGGGACATTAGCTTCACTGAGATCTACGAGCCAGTCCTAGTAGAATATTGAAGGAAAATATATTTTTATAATATATTGCAGGGATGCATGTTCTGTTTATTTATTTACTTGGGTATTTGCAGAAAACCACTATACAAGAATTAGTCATTTTCACTGCAAAGCTATGTAACTAAATAGTTCTAGAAGTATATTGAAGGGGAATATATTTTGATAATGTATTGCAGGGATGCATGTTCTGCTAATTTATTTACTTGGCTATTTGCGGAAAATCACTCTACAGGAATTAGTAATTTTCATCTTCACAGCACCACAATTGGGATTCAGAGTGCACAATTTAACTTTATTGTCTAGTAAATGGCTTCAGTTGTTATGATAAGTGATTTTGTGGAAATTTATGTATGTATATTTATTTGCATATTTATTTACTAAAAATCCAATACATAAGAATTGGTCAATTTAATTTATTCCAAGAAACTCAATTACGATACAGATGAGAATTTATACACCATTTTTTAGAAAGAGCAACCATTTTAGTTAAAGAATATAACATTTTCAAGCTTTTCTTTTGAAAAGATTCATGTTCATACCATTATATGGTGAAGTCTATCTATTTATCAATATTTTTTTTGTAAAAATTTATAAAAAATTTAAAATATTATAAATTTGTAAGTTTTTAATTTCAATGTACTAGAAGATGTTTTCTCTTCCATATCCCATCCAGTGTAACTAAAAAAAGAGGATCCATTAATTTTTTTTAAATATTTGTACCGTGACTCCAAATGGAGTCACGGTACCGGGACCGTCGGTGATTTTGAACGGTACCGTTCTAGGGTTAATAGCAAATGTAGGACTCTCTTGGACCTATTTTACAATCTTATCCCCTTGGCCAGCCCTTGGTCACCCTTGGCCTTGGTGAAATGATAAATTCTCTCACAATGACTATTTTCAAAAGTCACAGATATGATTAGCTGGCTTTTCAAGAGTTTTTATCCCACTAACAATGCAGACATCTTGTTAACATGTCTCTAAAACTGTAAAAAACACCCTTGAAAACCTGAGTCAATTAGAGCCTTTGGAATGTAGTGAAACAGGAGGAGATGGAGCATAGCGTTTCAGTACATGGTGCTCAGTGCATTGCCACACCCGTCACATACTACTACAAGGGGCAAGGTGGACAGCTACCCTACAAACACATCACTCTGCTTAAAGTGGGGACTGGCGCATCACACTGGCCGGGCACACTGCTGGCTCCCTCACCTAAAACTCCACCCTCACTCTCCCTTCAGGACTGTTATCAAATGCTACAGATAAGTGGGTTTTCCAGTTATTCTTCTCATTCATATATGTGGATTCCATGCTTAATTGATACAAGAATCATAAACAAGTTAATGCTGAGGAATGCTAGGTATCTTTCTGAAATAAAAGTAATGACACTAATGAACACAAAAGTCTGAACACTAACTAACTGTGAGTCTTCTTATAATCCTTCTGCCATAAGAAGCAATTACAAACACCAAAAATCTGTCTCAGACTTTGTCCGTTAAAACTTTCCCATTAATTGCATTCCCCGCAGTGGTTCCCGTGGTGGCCAGTGTGCTGCGCCTGGTCCGGGGAAAGAAGCACTCACACTCCCCCTAACAACCCACCACTTGTACACTGTCACAGCCTTGCCTCTCACCACCCCACACACACACACACACACACACACCGCTGCCACCAAGCTGCACACACGGTAAGTGTCTTCACTGATACACTGCCGCTATGCAAACTGTCTCTCTCTCACTCTCTCACACTGCCTGAAATATATCATTTTGTTTAATATTCTTACATGCATTCCACATCAATACAAAAGTAACAAATCAATACAATTAACTTGGTATTGGAATAATATCGATTTATTTTCTAAATGCTAGTTTGAAGGAAGTTTTATTCCCTTCATATTAACAAAATGTTGAATAACTTTCATTCATCCTTCAACACTTTAGCAGGCACACCAAGAAGTACTCGAAATATAAAAA
>JAHFWG010000358.1:22492-38451 GCA_020233015.1 Callinectes sapidus | reverse complement strand
TCTATTGCTGCTGCTACTACTACTACTACTACTACTACTACTACTACTACTGAAGTGTATGGATGGATGGAGAGTCAGTAGTTAGATAAGAGAGAGAGAGAGAGAGAGAGAGAGAGAGAGAGAGAGAGAGAGAGAGAGAGAGAGAGAGAGAGAGAGACGAGAGAGAGAGAGAGAGAGAGAGAGAGAGAGAGAGAGAGAGAGAGAGAGAGAGAGAGATCAAAAATATTTCCAAACACTGACTCAACCAGATCCATATTCCAAAATTAACTATCATTCCCCCCTTCATAACGTCCCTCTTTCCCTCTCCCTCTCCCTCCAGGTTGTAGTGTGGTGTTGGTGGTGCTGGTGGTGGTGATCGTTGCTCTGGCCTCCACCTCGCGCCACGCCTTCCCTCAGGACCCTCGCATACAGCCGCCTTATGTCACCACCGTCACCACCTGTGGTCTTGTCCAGGGGTAAGATAACACTAGTAACGGAGGTTCTTAAGTATTTTTTTTCTTTGGTAGATTTCGAGTCTTAAAATTTTTAGGTTATGGGTTTTTTTCAAGGTGTTTTAATTTTATAGTTTTAGTGACATGGCCCGTATTAACTGAGGTACTTAAGTATGTATCTTTTCTTAGGCGAATTTCGAGTCTTAAAATTTTCAGGTTATGGGTTTTTTCAAGGTGTATTAATTTTGTAGTTTTAGTGAGGTATTTAAGTATGTATCTTTCCCTAGGCGAATTTCGAGTCTTAAAATGTTCAGGTTATGGATTTTTTTTTCAAGATGTATTTATAGTTTTAGTGATAGTACCCGTATTAATAGAGGTTGTTCTTAAGTATCTTTTTCTTTGGCAAAATTCTTGTCTTAAAATCTTGAAGTTACTCACAAGGTTTTTCAAGATGTGTATTTATAGTTTTAGTGACAGGGCTCGTATTAATTGAGGCTCTTAAGTATGTATCTTTTTCTTAGGCGAGTTTCTAGTCTTTACATCCATCTTTTACCTCCCGAAATTGGTGTTGTATTTTAGCTATTATCTCGTCAGCAGCTTCAAATTTACTGCCGATGAGATAATGGCTTAAGTGCATCATCAATTTCAGGAGATCAAGATGGATTTTAACACTAGAAATTCGTCTCAGAAAAAAGATACAGACATAGGAATCTCTTTGAATACATTTATAAACTACGTGTTACTTTACTCTTATTGAAATAATTACTATTTGTCAACCATTATCATTCCTCCTCCTCCTCCTCCTCCTCTATTTTCTTTCTCTTTTTTTCTCTTTTCCTCCTAGTGTGGAAGAATATTTTGTGCTGATGATGTTTCTGTCTCTTCCCTGTGTGTGTGTGTGTGTGTGTGTGTGTGTGTCAGGATGGTGGAAGGAGGAGCATTCGTGTTCCGCGGTGTTCCATACGCTGTGCCGCCGGTGGGGGAGCGTCGCTTCAGACGGTCACAGCCACACAGCAAGCTGGAGGACTGTTGGACCGGCACCTACATGGCCAACGTGACGCGACCCTGCTGGGGATACGACAGTCAGGTGTGTGTGTGTGTGTGTGTGTGTGTGTGTGTGTGTGTGTGTGTGTGTGTGTGTGTTTAAAGGTTGGTGATGGTGGTGGTGGCGGGTTGTGTTGTAGTGAGGGAGGGGCTGGTATAGTTGGTTTTAAGTCACTTAAAACACATTTACCAGTAGAATGTGGGTATGTTGATCACCATATAGTAGTTAAGAGCATACTTGGATGAGTTGTTGTGGTGCTGAGGCGTGTTGTGTTGCAGGGCGGTGTGGTGCAGGGCTTTGAGGACTGTCTGCTGCTGGACGTGTTCACGCCACAGCTGGGGTACGACACGCCCCTGCCGGTGGTGGTGGTGGTGGGCGGCGCCAGCCTGGGTGGTGACACGCAGCGGCCGTGGATGGTGAGTAAGGCGACCAAGCTGGTGCAGGACCGCCGCGTGGTGGTGGTGTCGCCACAGCTGCGCCGCGGACCCTTTGGTTTCTTCCCGCACCCGGCAGTGGCGGCGTCCACCTACCCACATACCGCCGGAAACCAGGGCGCCTCAGACCTGCTGGCAGCGCTGACGTGGACGCGACACAACGTGGAGCACTTCGGTGGTGACCCAGCACAGGTCACCCTGCTCGGCCACCGAGCTGGGGCGGCGCTGGCCTGGCCGCTGCTGTCATCACGCAGCGGCAGAGACCTAGTCCACTCCGCCTGGCTGAGCGGTGCGGCGCCCCACCACCCCACGCTCTCCTGGCGGGACGCTGACCCAGCCCTGTTGGAGTCCCTCAACTGTACCTCCGTGGCGTGCCTGGAGGCTATGCCCGCCCGTCAGGTTATGGAGGCGCCGCCCCTCGAGTGGCGTCGCCCCGGCCATCACGCCTGGCTGGTGGCAGATGGCCTGGACGTGTCCTTCCTGCCCGCCACGCCTCAAGTGCCTCTTGTCCTGGGTGAGTTCACATACCCCATGCCACACACACACACACACACATCTTGCATCCATCTTATTGTTTGAGTTTTTCATTTGGTCTTTATGCCACGCTCTGTGCCTCACCTCCCACTTTTCCTCCCCCCCCTCAGGGTCCACAGAGCAGGTGGCCGCCGAGCCCCTGCTGTCCTGGAGGGGCCGCCTGGGGACCTCTCGCTCTCTCCTGCTGGATGCAATACTGGAAGGCCTCAGGTTTTTTTCCACAGCTCAGGAACAGCCAACCACAGTGCAGCCCAGCAAAGCGGCTATGGTGATGGGGTACAGGAACCAAGGCTGGCCGCCCCCGCTGTACAAACAGAGGGGGGAGGAGGTGCAGATGGCCACGGTTGGGGCGGCAGAGGCAGAGGCAGCACTGGAGCGGTACTCTGAGGAGCTGACGGACCCGTGGCTGCTGCTGACCACTCTGGTGAGCGATGCCACCGCCACCTGCCCTGCCCTCACCACCGCCGCCTCCATGGCTCGCTCCCTGGCCCACCGCCGCCGCCTGCCCGTCACCGCCACGCCTGTATACGCCTACCTGGCCCGCCACGCCCGTGCCAGCCGCACCGGCACAGTGGCGGACGGCACCACAGACTTGGAGGCACTGCTGGGGCTGCTGCCGCTACATTCCGCCGCCGACAGAAACTTTGCTCACACGCTGCAGGAACTGTTCTTCCGCTTTGTGGCGGACGGTGTCCCTGAACGCCATGACTCCACGCCGGCCCAGCTTGGTGTGTACCTGGTGGGGGACGGCTTCACGGTGCAGCGGTCCCGCCCACTGTGTGACCACTGGGCCAACGCCTCACACCTCGCTGGCAGGTTCTAGTGGAGGCTGCAGCAGTGGCGGCGGCGGTAACGGGGGCTGAGGGAGGCAAAGTAAGGTGAGTGAGGAGTGCTGCAGCAGCAGGGTAATGAGGCTCAGGGAAGGGAAGGCAGGACAGTAATGTTGACTTGTAGTTTGTATTGAGCTGCAGTAAGGTATGGGAGACAAACTGGTCATTATGTATACTATGTATAATGTTGTTTACCTGAGTCTGTAAGACTAACATTCCAATCACCTGATAGTGTAAAGGTTTGTCTCTGTTGGAGAGATTGTGTGGTGCTGTGCTGTGCTGCGACTGCCAACGTGCAACTCAGCACAGCACGGCACCACTTGCCATCGTGCCTTTGTGGAGCAGAACCTTTGTATGTAAGTGTAATGTTATCTGGACCTGGATGCCTTAGGAAGGACCACTGCTAACCTGCACGTGGCCCGGCACTGTCTGCACCACGGATGGTGCTGCCATCCTGTACAGGGAGACTCCAGGGAGATGTTCCAGGCAAGATTCTCTCTGCTGGAAGTGGACGGTCTTGCCAGAGTATACAGTCACTGCCACACTGCCTCTGATCTCACTGACGAGTAGCGTAGGACCAGAGTCTTTCAGGCCCTCGTGTCACCAGCCAAAGATATGGAGTGGGAGGAGCTGTGGCCTGCCATGCTGTCCATGCCCACCCATGCTCGCTCCTCAACCCTCACCCCTTCACCCATGACCCACACCACAGCCTCACCTCACTTGCTGAATAGTACAGGTCAGCAAGACATAACAAGAAACAATTGATTTTCTCTTTTTTCACATGTATGAAGACATGAATTATTGCATCCTCCTTACATCTTGAATTTCAGTGTGGCAGCCCTCACTGCACACAGGATCACAGGGGGAAGAGGAACACTTGACATTATCTTAATCATATTTTGAGATTGCTCCTGTATTGTGTCTTGCTGCCACCAAAATGTCCATGATAATGCAGATAAATAAATCTTGCAAAATAGTCAAAGAATACTGATAAAGAGGTGAGATATAAGTGGGAAAGAAACTCAGACAGAAGCAGGATTGTTGTACATTCTCTTACATTTCATCTACGTCCTTCTGAGAGAGAGAGTGAAGAGTTCCTGAAATACAAGTGAACATATAATACTTTCTCTTCAATCTGTGTTTCCTTGTTAACTTTCCCACCCAGGATGTGTTTGGTGAGACATGAAAGTCAGCCATGCACTTCAAGACTGGAGGTTGAGGTGGTGTGGGGTGGAGTGGCAGTGAGGGAGGGTGAGCAGGGGTGGTGAAGCAGCCCAGCATTGGCCACACCTCCCACTCATCCGACAAACTTTTGTTGAATCGTGTTTTTAGAGTTTAACGTGAAAAATTACTAAGCGTTTGTATTATGAGTTTATGGTATGATTTTGCTGGTCTTTTAATTTAGTCTGTTTAAATGAAGTTCTGATATATGTATGTATGTATGCATCTGAAAGGACAAATACACACACACACACACACACAAAATTATATTTATTCCTGTGTTCTTATAATGATTCAGAAATAATATATATACAGCGGAAGCCTGGTTTACAAATGTTTCTGTTCTAGAGCAAATAATTTCCCAGAATAATTTTTCAACAATATTTGCTTTGGATCACGAACTGCATTTCTTTGTGGGAATGCAAGCAAAGTCTGTAACACACGCACACAGCCATGATCCATCACCCCCCTGGTGGTTGTCATACAGGGAAGGCACCTCACCCTGAAATGAGTGACAAGCCTGCCATGCCTGATACCTGAGACTTACCTACCTGCCAGTGTGTGATGATGAACACCCTCTGGTCACTCACAGTGTGGTGGTGAAGTGTGTGTGTTACAGCGCCTCAGTAAGGGGAGGGACCACCTGGCTGGTGTCTTGTCTTGTAACTTTTCATTGATTACTGTAATTTTATTTTATTTCCTTGCCACTGAAAAGCATTTAAAGAAATTTTTAAAAGGCAGTTTATCTGTTACTGGAATGGATTAACTATTATACTTTATTTTTGACAGGAAAAATGTGTTTTGTTTTGGGAACTGAGTGATGGAACAGATTTAAGTTTGCAAACCAAACTTCCATTGTACAATAAACAAAGTGCGTTACTTAAACACATCACATTTTGGTGGGAAGGACTGAGAACATTCTCATTTTCAACATACTTGATGCAATGTTAAGAAACAACAAAACATTTCAAACTCACAGGGTTAATTTTTTCTTTCTCTCTCATGATACACAGACAGACTCAGCCATACATGTAGAGAATTTGATCTGTGATACATCTTGTTTTGTACAGAAATAAATACTTTTCAATGACATGCTGTGATGTGATTCTCAGCCAAGGATGTGGAGGAGGGTGGTGTGGTGGTGTGTAAGAGTAAGACCTTCCACTCACACACTGGATCTACTTCCTTCTTGCTATAGAGGAAGGCAGGGCAGGTTTGTGTTGGTGTAGTTTATGGTTTACCCACTTGAATGTATGGCAGGTTTGTTACTTTTTATCATGCTCCCAAGACTTCATTGATACATTCTGTTTTGTGTATAAGAATGAGACTTTCCACTCACCAATTCTTTCTTATTATGGAGGTTTGGGTATGTGTTTATTGATGTGGTTTATACAGTGTTGAACATGTGCTGGATTTGTCATCACCTGCTTTGACCACAGACTTGTTCATGTGGTGCAGTATAAGGACAATTCAAGACTGTTCACATACCAATTCTTTCTTATTATGACAGCTTGTGCTGGTGCAATTATATACAGTTAGTGTTGTTTATACACAGTCTTGATGATATGCTGATTTATCACCTTTATGCTCCCAGGTACAATATAAGGGTGACTCAAGACTGCTCCAACACTATTTCTTTATTAAAACTGTTTGGGCAGGTGGAAATATATATAGTTTATGTTGTTTATACAGTCTTGGTGATAAAGATGGTAAGGAAAAACTTGGGCTGGGTCAGGGATACTCTTTACTCTAACGTTTCGACAGAATGTCTTCTTCAGAGAGTGAGTGACAAACATGGAGAGAACAGCTGCTTATATTCACTCGTTGTGGATCACCTGTGCGGACGTCTGCCAGGGGAGCGCGCTGATTGGTCCATTAGCATGAATTTGGCTGCTGCACGAGATAGGCTCACAAAGCCCTCTTTATGGTTGGTGACAAGGGAGGTAGCAATGTATGCAGCCTCCACCAACTTCCTCTTCCTTTTCTTCATTTTTGTGTGCAGGATCATCGCATTTTCCCAACATGGCAAATGTCCATGCTCCTCTGCATGTAACACGACGGAATAGGTGGTTCTGTGGTGTCGTATCTATGCTCCTTTAATTTTCTTTCCATCCCCCGTGCCGTTTCACCATAGTACACGACAGAACAGTGCCACAAGGGATTGAGTACACCATACTTTCTCGCCTCGTGTCATCACTCAGGCAGGCATACACTATGCGCATGCCTGCATCAGACAAAACCCTCGTGACAGCTTCTACCTGTTTCGCGTATGGTACGACTAAATATTCCCCACTCATTGTTTCTCTCTCTTCACCGCTCTTTTTGAAGATGCCCATTGCCTTTTTTTCTTAGCTTTTTTCAGAATGCAAAGTGAAGCTGAATCTCTTGGTGTCCGAGTCCATCACCTTTGACACCCTGGGCCCATATGAACAGGGATTCTTAAGTATGTATCTTTTCCTTAAACGAATTTCTAGTCTTAAAATCTATCTTAATCTCCAGAAATTAGTGTTTTACTTTAGCCATTATCTCAACAGTAAACTTGAAGCTGCTGATGAGGTAATGGCTGAAGTACAAGACCTGTATTGACAGGTTAAGATGAATTTTAAGACTAGAAATTTGTCCAAGAAAAGTTGCGTACTTAAGAATAACTGTTAATATGATCCCAGTGTTCTACAAGCCACCTTTACTCCAGCCTCCCATTGCAGACAGGTTAGCCAAACACAGATGAATTATAATGTTTTTAATGTATATCTCTGAGGCCTTCCCATTTGTAACACTAAATAGGCTGTGACCATTATTACATTCTTGGTTTATGTAGGTAGTGAACCGGTCCACACACTGTTAATAATTCTAAAGGCCTATCCTATCGTATCAACACACACACACACACACACACACACACACGCACACACGCACACACGCTCACATGGTATAAATAGTTGTACAGATGGATGCCAGCTCCATCACTACAAAAATATATGACAAACCTCCATTACTGAGTGCACTAACAATGTGATAAATATAGAAATACACAGATAGATTAATTAGTGTAAGATTTGAACACATACAAACCTTCACTGATAAATAACATTGACAACTCTTACTTCTCTCTCTCTCTCTCTCTCTCTCTCACTTACGTTGGTTTAGTATAAAAATATGATGCTTTATATTTCTGACCTGCAGATCTAGTCATATATACACAAGCAGCTGAAAATACATTGCTTCTATTTGTTACTTTTGATATTGGGTCATTTTGTGTCATGATGTCTCTCTCTCTCTCTCACTGCCAGGCCTGTCTCTCCTCTCCCTTCCCTGTCAGCGTTCCATAGACAGGAAGGCAAAGGTGGTGTACACTACCCTTGACAACACCTCTCATCACTGCTGTCCTTCCTTCACTGCCATCACCATCCTCTCTTTGGACTGTTATTCACCACTAACATATCACATAACACCGCCCTGAGCCAATGGTTTCCAATGACAACAAACACCAGGCACGTTTTCCAAGACTATGCCATCACCTGCTTGTTCCTCACTCCCCTGGGCTCCTCGGCACCCTAGAGAGGCCCAGCGGCTGCCCTTTACCGAGGAGAATACGTGCATAGTTCGTCAGGTTGTAGTAGTAGTGTGGCGTGGCAGCATCAAGTGTTCCTAATGTTGTTGTCTCAGGTGCTTGTGTTGGTGGGAGGGGCTGGGGTGAGAGAGGGGTGAAGGTGTGTGATGGAGCCTCCAGGGTGTGGCTGGGAGGGGAGATGTGGGAGTAAGGGCGCTGTGGTCGCCTGGGGCGGCGCTGTGGGGGGATGTTGGCCAGTGGGGAGCTGGGCCGGGAACGGTAAATGTAGTATGAGTTGTTTTGCTCCTCTTCCTCCTTCCTTGTTCTTTCTTCTTCTTTGTGATCTGGTTCTTGTTCTTTGGTTTCCTCCTCTTCTTCTTCCTCTTCTTCCATCAGCTCTTCTAACTCCTCAAATTCATAGTCTTCCTCCACCTCCTCCTCCTCTTCATCATAATAGTCCTCATATTCATCATAATCCTCTTCCTCTTCATCCTGGGAAAGTCAACATCAGTCAGTAAAAGTATCAATCAGTAAAAGTATTGTCAATAGTTCCATGCAAAATAAATCAAACTTCTCCAATTCATGAAGAAAATCTAGGTAAAAATTAGAGTTCAGATATAAAGAACATTTTTATATATATATACGTATGTAACTAGCTTCCCTTACTTTATGTTCTGGAATGGACTTGAAGATTAGACAAATTTATAGACAGAGATAAAAATAGGCAGTGTTATTCATAGAGGGACTACCATGCCATTACTTCCTGCACCAACCAACCTAACTAACTAACTTTCCTTACTTTCATATGTTGTGACTTACCAGGTTGAGGCGACCCATTCTTGCGGAAGAGGTGAAGAGGTGCAGGTTGTAACACTTGCACACACAGAAGGAAGGGAAGCGGAACCAGTCACTGTTTAGGGAAGAAGAGAGAGAACGTGATGATACTGTTTGCTTTGCTTTTTACTTTGCTGAGTGTGTTTTATTGTGTTTTAACTCTTTTACTGTGATACAAGATAATTAACAACATCACTAGTAATGCATGAGGTATTTATTAGCATCTGCAAGAAAGGAATGCATAAAAAAATATATATTTTGCAATTTCTACCCAGTTTAAAGATTTCAAGTAATTATGGAGCAAGTAATGATGTTGTAAAGTGATAAGTTATTAGGGAAAGATGGAACAAATAGCAGTGACAAGATTTCCACATTATTAACAGGAGGAACACTCTTGAAAATCCCACTAATCACTTCTATCACCTTTGAAAATAGTCATGGTGAGAGAGGAAAGCATTTCAGAATAGACCCACATACCTGAATCCCTGGATTGAATCACAGCAAACCAACACATCCCACACTAATAATTGGCACGAATCATATCAGTTCCTTACCTGAATATTCCTCTGCACTCATTGGTCGGGTCAAAGGCGAGGAGTTTGTGGAGGCGGTACTGCTGTTCACACCGACACCCGTGGCGACAATACCACTGACGGTGCTCGCCTCTGAGGGAGAGGAGGAGAGTAAGTAAGTAAGTAAAGGTTTATTGCCCATAGGTTACAAATACATTCATTCACTGAGGGACACTTCAGTAGAAAGACTATGATAGCTTGGCATAGGTAGGGTAGGTAGGGGAGTGAGGAATGAGCAAGTGATGGCATAGTCTTGGAATACTTGCCTGGTGTTCATTATCATTGGAAAAACATGGGCTCAGGGTGGTGTTAATGTGAAATGATAGTGGTATTGAATAAATAAATAAAACCAGGCTTACTGGATTAGCATTATAAGATTTAGATGACTTATTTTTATGTACAAGGTTCACTGAATTAGAATAACAAAAAGAAGCAGATAAATAAATAAATGCAGGTTTACTGAGTGCCATCCCTAAAAATGAAATTAAATAAAAGGCTATAAATGATCTTCCAACAATGAAGTTCAGTGTATCTAAGAACAAGAAAGGTTTGTCTTACTTGCAATACTAAAATAATCAAATTCAATGAACCCAAAGACTTACAACACTAAAATAATCAGTTTCAGGGTATCAAATTCAATGTATTCAAAGACTTCTAACACTAAAATTAAAATAATCAAGTTCATTGTATCCAGTCTTCTAACACTAAAATCAAGTTCATTTATATTATATTCAGTGTATCCAGAGACTTCCAACACTAAAATAATTAAGTTCAGTGTATGCAAAGACAAGAAAAGATTGGACTTACTTGCATCGCTCCCACTGGATGTACTGCTCGAAGGGGTACTGGTTCAGCAGTGCCAAAGTCTTTCCCTGCGTATTGTTGGCCCAGTAAGGCGCCACAAATTCCTCCTCCACAGGGCAGGCATTTCTGGGGAGGCAGGGTAGGTTAAGAGAAGGGACATATCATACTTAACTCCTTCAGTACTGGGATGCATTTTCATATTCATTGTGCTTATTACTTGTCAATTTTCTACAGCTTCAGAAACTCGTGTGTGGATTATTTTTATGTAAGAGGAAAACTGGCCCGGGGCAACATACAGAAAACAAAAAGGCCCATAAGTTGCTAGTCCCCTGACAGATTCATATTTACTGCTTACTATTGATGATTCTGTTGACTGATTGCATTTTTATTCTCTTGGTGTAAGGTTATTAATTGCTTTCTGGCTCAAAAGTTCACAATCTTCATAAGATTACTCCTTATTTTCATAGATATTCCCTAAAAAGTCATATTTCTCATATAATCATGCTTCATTTTCAGATAAATTTGTTCAGAAAAGTATTTTTCATAAGATTAACCCTGATTTTTCACTCACAAAATTACTCCTTGTTTTTTTAAAGAGATATATTCATTAAAAACCTCACTTTTCACATCAGCTAAGACATAAAACACTAACACTAAAACACAAAGAATCCAATGCCACTTACATTCCCTTGACAGGCTTTCTGATCCTGACAGTCTCTGGGGTTGACGTCTCCACTTTGACCTCATCCTCCATATTCCCATCCACCCTCAACTCGTCCACCTGATGCCTCGTCTCAGCCTTCAGGGCTTCACTCTCCACCTCTTCTTGCTCCTTCGTCTGTTTGGTGCCTTCACTTCTCCTTTTTTCCTCATTCAACACTTCCTCTATTCCTAAATCAATCTCATCCTTGTCGTAATCAGCAACTTCATCCTCGAGTCTTTCTCCGAGTGTGAGGGTTGTGAGGTCATCCTTGTCCAGTGGGATGGAGTTGAAGTCCTCGGTGAAGAGGCTGCCACCGTCCATCTCCTTTCCATCAAGCGCCAAGGAAAGGTCGTGTTGGGTGGTTGGTGGTGAGTGGGAGGACGTCTGGAAGCAAGGCAGAAAATGTATTGGGGATATTGATATGAAGCTTGCTGTTGAGGTGTCCACAGCAATGGCAGAGGGGGTTATGGATACATATTATTTAGTGTTCCTCTCCGTTGCTGTAAATCGCCCTTAAATATGCTCAAAATTAGTATGTCTTTCGTAGAGAGAGAGAGAGAGAGAGAGAGAGAGAGAGAGACGTACCTCTGGCGCAGTGAAGGAGACATAACTTTCCTCCTCGTCCCCTGAGAACACGGTGGGGAAGGCACTGGAAGGGTCTGTGGAGGAGGGGTCAGAGAGAGTGGTCCAGGCGCCTTCCCAGTCCTCGTCTTCAGGGGGCAGCAGTGTGGCCTGAGTCTCCTCAAAGAGATGCTCCGTCGCGTGGCTCGAGGTTGCTGTTCCTATGCCATCTTGTCCTTCCTCGCCCCATAGAGTTGCTGTGAAAGGAAGTTTTGTTAGGTTAGGAAAAGGGTGTCTTGTGAAGTTTGCTGTGAAAGAGAGTGTTTTATGAAGTCTGCTGGGTTAGGTTGCGAATATTGAGGGGTTTACTGAGAGAGAAAAGTTATAACGCGTAAATAGATAAATGACATAAATGAACAATAATTATAGGCCTTTATTCTGCATGGAAATGAAACAAACTTCTGCAGAGACCGGAATGTTGTGAAGAAAGTGAAGAAAAAACACAAGCCACAAAGAAAAGGAGTGAAGAAAGCTGATTTTTGCCTTTATATATGACTGAGAAACTGACCAAGGGTAACAAAGACCATACATTAAAAAAAAAAAAAAACTTATTTGTCAGTCCCCTTATAGGTTGAGAAGAAAAGCCAGGAGTCACTTCAAAACATTGCCTTACTTGTGGTGAGCGCATCATCAGCCGTGGTGACAGTGGTGGTTGTGGTTGTGGGGTGCACCTCACTGACAGTACTGGGTAAGGTGGAAGTAGAGGTGGTGGCGGTGGTGGTGGCAGTGGTACGCTTAGGAGTGGAAGGCGAGGAGGAGGAGGAGGAGGATGTGGTAGCGGTGGTGGAGGTCGTTGTGCCTTGAGTTTGTGGTGAGACTCGTAATCTTGACGTCCCAACTACCTTTCTTCTTCCATTGTTGCGTGACTTAGGCCTCGGGGAAGCGTGTTGGCGCCTCACACTGCTGTACTGAGGCAGGATCGTCACTTTCATGGCCCGCCCGTTGTGAGGTCGCTTGTCTCCGGCCTTCAAGTCATGGGTGTTGATGGTGGGGAGGGACGGCTTGCGGTACCTCGCGGACTTGGACGGTGGAGATGCTGAGGGATGCTGGGGCTTTGCTACCCGCTTGATCATCTCGTCGAACATTTCATCATACAGGTCGTTGAGCAGCTCAGCCCGGAGGATGCTGTAGTGCCGCTGGTTGCCGTACATTCGCTTCATCAGCCCCTGGTTCTCGTACACGAAGCGACGCACTGACCCCCTGGTGACGCGTGGGAGACAAATCACATTACTCATCTCACTTCACCAATCGTACCGTTGAATAGATGGGAATGTGCTGAAGGAATGACTGAAGATTAGCTTGTGGATTAGTATCTGCGTATAAATGCTTCATAAGAACTAAAGAAAAAAAAAAGATAGAGAAATCAATGAAGAAACAGCAGAGATATGACAATCTTAAGCGTTATCAATTACAAAAAAAAAAAAAAAAAAAAAAAAAAAAAAAAAAAAAAAATATTCTACATTCCTAAACAGATAAATCTATCAAACACCCCAGTACAGTATTCAATCCCCCCAAAAGGCAAACAATGCAATCACACACCATGGGTACTGGTTGCCTGGACTCTCGCACCAGCTGTCCTTAGTGAGGTCACAAGGCAGCTCGGGTTGGTGATAGTGGCGTCCATGCCTGTCATTGCCGCTGCCACACGTCATGTACTCGTCGTAGTTAGCCCAGGCGATCCCCACAGACACCCACCAAGCCTGAGGACGTGAGGGGAGTGTCAGTAAAGTCTCGTAAGTGTATGGGAGTAAGGTTGTGTCATGCAGCTGGTGGTGTTGGCGTGGCGTCATCTCTATTAGCAAGACGCCGTGTGTGAAATGAGGTTTGTTTCAATAGCGGTGGTGTTTTAAGTCCTTCCACCTAACAATGCGTATGAGACAAGGCATTAATGGTGGCCTATATCTAGCCTGGCATTGTGTTGTGTTAGGTAAATGAGAGAGAGAGAGAGAGAGAGAGAGAGAGAGAGAGAGAGAGAGAGAGAAGGGGGGGGAGGGGGGGGGGCAGGAAGGAAACGTCAAATTATTTTGTCGAACATATTACTTTTTACCTCACCAAAGAGAAGAAAAAATAGCTTATAATAAAATATGAGAGAGAGAGAGAGAGAGAGAGAGAGAGAGAGAGAGAGAGAGAGAGAGAGAGTCACTAACACACCTACCTCATAATAACACGTAGTACACCATAACCAACACAAATCCTTTACCCCCCCCAAAAAAAAGAAAAAAAAAAAAAAACCAACAACAAATAAATGAGTAACCTCCCAAAGAATCCGTAATACAAAAACGGGATTGACAGGAAGAACCTCTGAACCAGTTTGTCTGTCATGGCGAGAGAGGAGGACAGTGAAGGCCCGCACACTGACCCACCCAACCTGCTATTTCCTGTCCCACCTGTGCCCTACTTATACCCCGCCGCTGCCGCTGTCCAGGAAGTTACGTGAGGAACCCCTGCATCAGTGACACGGCAAGACAACACAGGAGCAAGGACGGGTAAGCTAAAATAAGTGTTTAAATGAGTCCAGGTGCGGTTTGGGTGTAACATGAGGCAACGAGTACTGTTATCTTGAGAGTAAACACGGAAATTTCTTGATTCTTTTGGTATGCTGTGCTTTCCCTTTTATCTGACGTTGGTTAGGGGTTAAGTAGGTCAGAGTGAATGTAACAGTAACCTTTCCTTGTTTGTTCATTGTTCTTGTTAACGAGGGAATGGTTAGATGGGTTGTTATGAAGTGGTTTGTTTCATTCGTCTCGTTTATCATTGATGGTTATGGGAAATTAATTATATAAGGTATCTGATTGGATATGTGTTGAGTCATGATTAGTGTATTAATGTGTGTGTGTGTGTGTGTGTGTGTGTGTGTGAGACCGGAAGGTTGTTAATGATTGATATCTCTCTCTCTCTCTCTCTCTCTCTCTCTCTCTCTCTCTCTCTCTCTCTCTCTCTCTCTCTCTCTATATATATATATATATATATATATATATATTTTTTTTTTTTTATCTATAAAAGTGGGCATTTTCATGGGAATTTATGGGATAAAGGAGACCACGTAATGGAGGCTCCTATCTGAAAGCCCACCCACTTTGGGACCGTTACCCCGAGTAGACGCCCAATTTCCACTCAGACCGTAGTCAGTATTCGAACCTACATATGCGCTCGGGGATCCCAAGGCCCCGAGAGCGCAAGCGGTTCCACTGTACCACTCTCTCTCTCTCTCTCTCTCTCTCTCTCTCTCTCTCTCTCTCTCTCTCTCTCTCTCTCTCTCTCTCTCTCTCTCACACACACACAGCCTTAACGATTAATACATACAAAAGAAAGTTAGTAGGCTGTTGGTGGTGTTGCATTATGCAGTAGTGAAAGGGGTGTAAAGAGGGAGAGACAGACAGACAGACAGAGACAGACAGACAGACAGAGACAAATAGACAGACAGTGAACTTACGGCAAAGACATATATACGCATGTTGAATGGAGTTAGTTACTGGCTGATGTTCTTTGGCACGTAGTGAAAGAATGAAATAAAATCACTGGTGTAAAGATGTATAAAAATAGGTTGTAATTCTTTTTCTTTTCCTATTTACTTAATGGGTTTGTTTCAATTTTCTCGTGTTTTCTCTTTCTCGTGATTTCTTTGGTATTTACTCTTCATTCATCTTGCAATGTACGGTTTTTGCACTGCCACCATACCACAATTAAAAAAAACACACACACTTAGGCACACCAACTAAACAAATACAAAAAACGAATATCCATCAAATACACCCACAATTCACAATATATCAATTTCACTTCCTCTCAAACCCAAAGTACGTTTCAACACAGGAGCGAATCATCGGATCACAAACGAAGCACCGAGCCATTACAGTAGCAATGTGTCGCGTGGGAAGAGCGGGTGTTGCTCTCACACACTCTCGCCTGACTGACTAGTGGGCGAGAGAGCGAGTGACTGAGCGAGGTGAGGGGGCGAGAGAGAGGGAGAAAGTCATTGGTGGCAGGTTGGCGGTGCACACTACGAAGATTCGTTAGCTCAGGCACTTTATATCTGCAGTTGTTTGGGGTTACCGGGGGGATGCTAAGGTCAGAGAGAGAGAGAGAGAGAGAGAGAGAGAGAGAGAGAGAGAGATTCAGTAAGCATATTCTCTTGCACCACATTACGATACGGTGAAAGTCGAGAAACTAATATATCGAACAGATGGCGAATAAATAACGTAAATGAAAGGTCGTTTATTTTGAGGCTGCGCTGAGGATGGCAGTGTTTTCCTACAGTTCAAGCTTTCATGAGGGGGTGAGGAGGGGTCAAACACTTTCTCTCGTGGCCAGAGGCGGTGGAGAGAGAGATAGAGAGAAGAGGGAAAGTGTGGAGAGAGAGAGAGAGAGAGAGAGAGAGAG
>JAHFWG010000358.1:11940-22472 GCA_020233015.1 Callinectes sapidus | reverse complement strand
AATGTCATTTTTATTTCTGCCTGTTTGTTCGTTTGTTTGTTTGTTTGTGTTGCTTTTTTTTTAATAGGATATGCTGGTGTTTATCCTCCTCCTCGTGACGTAGTGAGGAGGAGGAGAAGAAGAAGAAGTAGAAGAAGAAGAAGAAGAAGTAGAAGAAGAAGAAAAGAAGAAGAGGAGGAGGAGGAGGAGGGTGTGAAAAAGAAAGAAAAGAAAAATGAATGAAGAAGAGAGAGAAGATAAGCAGATAGTGGAGGAGGAGGAGGAGGAGGAGGAGGAGGAGGAAGAGGTCAAAGAAGATAAATAGAAGCAGCAGCAGCAGGAGGAGGAAGAGGGAGGAGGAAAGGAATAAACTGCAAGGAAAAAGAAGAAAAAGAAGACGATAATGAATCAAAAGGAAATTCAAAGTCAAAAGAAATTAAAATGCCTCTCAAAAATATAACGAAAGAAGGAGAATGAAAGAAGAAGAAGCCAAAGGGAGGAGGAGGAGGAGGAGGAGGAGGAGGAGGAATTAGGCTGATTAGGGGGGAAGGTCCGCAGTGATAATGAGAGCAGATGCAGAGAAAAGCCTCGTTCCATGTCAAGTGGCGGAGCATCGTGTCTGTTGAGAGAAGCACGCCATCTAGGGAGAGAAATGTTAAGGAATTGGGAATCGTAACTAAAATGTAGGAATTGGTACATGCCATCTAGGGGACAAAATAGTAACTAAAATGTAGGAATTCGGAAGTACATGCCATCTAGGGGACAAAATCGTAACTAAAATGTAGGAATTGGGAAATACATGACATCTAGGGGACAAATTCGTAACTAAAATGTAAAGGAATTGGGAAATGTACGCCATCTAGGGGACAAATTCGTAACTAAAATGTAGGAATTGGTACATGCCATCTAGGGGACAAAATCGTAACTAAAATGTAGGAATTGGGAAGTGCATGCCATCTAGGGGACAAAATCGTAACTAAAATGTAGGAATCGGGAAGTGCACGCCATCTAGGGGACAAATTCGTAACTAAAATGTAGGAATCGGGAAGTGCACGCCATCTAGGGGACAAATTCGTAACTAAAATGTAGGAATCGGGAAGTGCACGCCATCTAGGGGACAAATTCGTAACTAAAATGTAGGAATCGGGAAGTGCACGCCATCTAGGGGACAAATTCGTAACTAAAATGTAGGAATCGGGAAGTGCACGCCATCTAGGGGACAAATTCGTAACTAAAATGTAGGAATCGGGAAGTGCACGCCATCTAGGGGACAAATTCGTAACTAAAATGTGTCTAGGGTTAAAATACAAGGTTAATTGGGAGTGGATGGTCTGCAGTGTGTGAAAATCTTGTTTAATCGAAGTTATTGCTTTATCATGCTACTTTCTAGACTATGGCCGTTTATTTCTATATTTTCCACCATAATGTGATACTTTTCTTTATTATTATTTAATTTTTTTTTTTACTCGTAATCTGCACAATGAAGGAATCCTAAATTTTGTCTTTACCTTTCTTTCACTTCATTAAAAATTTGCATATATTGACATCTGCACAATGAAGGAATTGTCAATGTTTTCTTTGCCTCACCTTCATTTCATTAAATTTTTTCACCTATTGACACGTTACATGTATTGCTCAATCATTATTCCATTACAACCCATAGCATCCTTCTGTATATTTTGGCTCTTTTTTTTCTTTTCTTTACTCTTACCTTCACCAGCAAGTCCACGTTTTGTCCTTTCCACACAACCTTTCCTTGTGTTTTCGAATGTGTTTTGCCTTATTATTCATGAAGGTAGGCAGTGTTGGTGGTCACACAGGGACTGCCACGAGTAGGACTAACTAACGGCCTCTTGCAGCTTCCCTCATTTTTCCTTATGTTCTGATGTTCTTATGTAAGTAAATTAACCCCTTCGGTACCGGAACACATTTTTACCTTGAGTTTTGTGTGTAATTAGACGACTTTATTAACATTAGGAAGGCTTTATAGAGATAAGCAGATTAGTGGGCAAAGTCTTCACTAATCTCATCCCCCACACAAGTTTCCGAAGCTGTACGAAATCGATAGATAATAAGCAAAATAAATATAAAAATGCGTCTTAGTGCTGAAGAGGCGAAGTGAATGTTCATGAGCACCAATAACCAGAGAAATCGTGTAATGTCGGACACGGTAACACTAATGCTATTTCAGTATCGTCAATTCAGCGCCATCTATGTGTGGAAATCAAAAGGTCCGCTGGAAGTGTGTGGTGTTAACTAAATCAAGTCAGCGCCATCTATGTGTGGAAATAGGAAGGTCAGTTGGAAGTGTCCTTGTTTATGAATTGTATCGAGTCAGCGCCATCTATATGTGGAAATTAAAAGGTCAGTTGGAAGTGTTCGGTATCCTCGTGTATTAATTTAATCGAGTCAGCGCCATCTATATGCAGAAATTAAAAGATCAGTTAGAAGTGTTTGGTGCCTTCGTGTATTAATTGAATCGAGTCAGCGCCATCTATATGCAGAAATTAAAAGGTCAGTTGGAAGTGTTCGCTATCCTCATGTATTCGTTGTAAAATTAACGAAGTGTAAATATGACGTGTAAATTTTCCTTTTCAATTGTTGTGTCAGTCTTTTTTCTTTTTTCTTCATGAGGGGTAAATTAAAGTGGTCTATTATTTGAGCTTATTAAAAATGACATAATCAAATATTGCAGGTTACAAAGGAAAAAAAAAGAATGTGTTGTTACTGTCAGAATTAGTCATGTCCGTGGGAGTCGTGTTGAAAAGATTACTTATTATTCTTTCTATTATTATTATTATTATTATTATTATTATTATTATTATTATTATTATTATTATTATTATTATTATTATTATCATCATTATTATTGTTAGCATTATTGATGTTGTTATGAATAGTACTGTTGATAAGTAGGAGGAAGAGGAGGAGGTAAAAGACTACTACTACTACTACTACTACTACTACTACCACCACCACCACCACCACCACCAAACACACGCATCATCCCTTTCATACAGCACGTGCTTAGCTTCCAGTACGCGTGGAAGATTTCTCCAATTCGAGGAAACAAGTGGAGAGTTGAGGGAAAGCGTGGCTCATCTGAGTGTGTTTTGCGTGAGTGGCGAGGATGAGAAGACAGAACTTTGGCGCGAATAATGATGATGATAGTGTTGCTTTTATCAATCTCAACCCCTTCAGTACTGGGATGCGTTTTTACCACGAGTTTTGGGTGTGATTGGACGATTTTATTGACATTAGGAAGAGTGTATGGAGCTCAGAAGATTAATGGCCCCTCTGAGTTTCGGAAGCTGTATAAGATCGATAAACAATGAGCAGAATTTAATATGAAAATGTGTTCCAGTACTGCTTTCTCACCACAGAGATGATTAACCCGGTTCCCAAGTGTGTTTCTGCTGCTGATCATATAGAAATGTTAATTTGTTACTAGAGCCTTTAAAAACACCCCTGAAAATCTGTGTAACTTGAATTAGATATTTTAAACGCTTTTCACGACTATTGTCCAAGGGCACAGATATGATTAGCCGGGTTCTCAAGTGTGTTTCTCCTAATGGTAATGTAGAAATCTGTCACCAAAACCGTACAGACGTCCTTAAAAAATTCGTGTCACGTAATTACAGTGATACTTTTTAATGTATTGGAAGTGTATCGCTGAAGTGTTTTAGAATTGTCTTGAGACTGAAGGTGGTGGTGGTGGTTGATGGTGGTGTAGATGGTGGTTGAGTGTCTTGTTCGTATGGTGATGCCTGTTATCGTGTAATTATACCACTAGAACAGCATTAATGATAACAATAATAATAATCTTGTGTTACATTTCAAGATCTCTGTTTCGTAATGTTAGTATAAAAATAGTTTTTTTTATTCATCTATTTAGGTTATGACGGATGGAATGAGTAATTGAAGCATCGTTTGGGGTTTACATATTGGCTCGAGCCTCGTGAAGCAATGCATTGTGGGACTGAAGGCCGACTATTTTCGAAGGCCATAGAGACTATTAACCACGTTCTGAAATATCTCTCTTATTAATAATACAGAAATATAATTTACCTATCACTATAACAGTAAAAACACCATAGGAAATCCGAGTAACATTAACCGAAGCCTTTAGGAAGTAGTGCGACGTAGTGTTTCATATGAGTCTTGGTGAAGCAGACTAGATACAGCAGCCGGTCACTCGCGCAGTATAGCCGTAGCCTCCTCCTCCTCTAGACACCTTTGCTATGTGGTGACGAAGAGAGTAGTGTGTCCTGGTGGCGGTGTGACTGGAGCCATGGCTTGCTAGAGTGAGTACTGGTTCCTTTAGTGTACCTTTCCTTAATTAGTAATCATTCGATACATTTTCATTTGCTCTACAGCCACCACCCACCTTCAGCCATTTCTGTACTGGGACCCATTTTCATATTTATTCTGCTTATCATTTGTCGATTTCATACAGCTTCAGAAACACATGTGGGAATCAGAATAGTACAGACTCTGGCCATTAATCAGACCTCCATAGACGCTTCCTAATGATAAAATCGTCTAATCACACCTCATTTGTGGTGAAAATATGTCCCAGTACTAAAGGGTTAATTAAACTGCGTGCAAATTACAATATCTACTATTTTTTAATCCCCTTCTTTATTACAGATGTTTTATAGAGATCTTTTCTTTTGATGTTGCTAATTGTTTTGTGTTGCAGTGAAAGGCGTGTATTTGCATGTCAGTATAATTGGTCTTCATTATGTTGCCTTGTTATACATATGTTTACAGTATTTTTTGGTGCAAATACTCGGTCTGTGTTGTGTTAGGGTATGTATTTCTGTTCCTTGAGTTATTGATATCTTTACTGTGTTGTTTTAAACACGTCAGTACTGGGAAACCCTTTTATCATGATTTCTGGGTGTAATTAGATGATTTTACTGATACTGGGAGGGCCTATGGAGGTCAAAAGATTAACGGCCACAGTTTGTACTATTCTAATCCCCACATGAATTTGAGGCTGTAGAAAATCACCAAATAATAATAATAATAATTATAAAAACGCTTCCCAGTACTGAAAGCGTTAAGGTAATTTGTTGTGCTGGGTTGAGAGGGTTTGTGTGTGTACGTGTGTTTGTTGTTCGTGTGTTGGTGAAGGAAGGTGAGTGAGTGTGGATTTGGTGGTGTCAAGTTTGTTTCCTGGTGCTCTTGTTGTCTTGCCTCGTGGAATGGTGAATTGATAGGATTAAAACTTTTATTTGTATTATTTGTAAATTTGTAAATTACGACTATAGTTAATGTTTATTGTCGGTCCTTGTCAGTAGCGCATGGCATGACTGCATTTCAACATTTCCTGAGAAGTCTAAGGAAACAAACTGCCATATTTAGCAATTTACATTTACCATTACAAATTACTATTGATTACTACTACTACTACTACTACTACTACTACTACTACTACTACTACTACTACTTTATCCTTTCTTATCGTTCCGTCCTTCTTACTTCACTATTATGCAAAGAAAAGTGAGCGAGAGAAAGTTTGTTTACATTAGTTTGTGAAGGTATCAAGTTATTAAGCGTTTGTTTCATAATGATTAGTAGAATTTGCACTCTCTCCTCCTCCTCCTCCTCCTCGCGCTACTTTCCCTTCCATATTCTACGCATTTTCCTCCTTTTCTCTCCGGTGTTAGAGAGAGAGAGAGAGAGAGAGAGAGAGAGAGAGAGAGAGAGAGAGAGAGAGAGAGAGAGAGAGAAAGAAAGAAACTGTCCTACCTTTCACTCTCACAGCTTATGACTCTCTCTCTCTCTCTCTCTCCCCGCTACGATGCATAAAGAACAAATTAAGGAAAATAGGAGAAGGAAGAGGAAGATAAGGAAGAAGATAAGGAAGGGAAGGAAAAGGGAGAGGAGAAAATATAAGGAGTGAGAGGCATACCTTGATCTACCCTTTCCAGATACCATTTTTAGTCCTACAAGGAGGAGGAGGAGGAGGAGGAGGAGGGCGGTAGATGAGAAGGAGGGAGGAAAGGGGGTAAGCAACTTTCTCTTTACCCTCCTTCTTCCTCCTCCTCCTCATCCCATCTCTTCCTCTCTTTCTCTCTCACTCGAACTCCCTACCCACACACACACACACACACACACACACACACAGAGACACCGTTGCGTTGGGGTGATGAAATAACTGTTTATGCAGAGGAGAAAGTCCGAATTAGCAGGTGTTTTGTATCAAGTGAAGCGTGATCTGTGCAGGGAAAGTTAGGAAAAATGTGGTGGTGGTGGTGGTGGTGGTGGTGATGATATCAACACAAAGAAACGTACGTGTGTGTGTGTGTGTGTGTGTGTGTGTGTGTGTGTGTGTGTGTGTGTGTGTGTGTGTGTGTGTGTGTTACTTGTGTATTTATTCAGTTTGCAAGTTTCTCTTTTTTTAATATTGATGGTGATGTCTCGACCTCTTCACCTCATTACTACAACAATAACAATACAACAACAACAACAACAACAACAACAACAACAACAACAACAACAACAACAACAACAACAACAACAACAACAACTACTACTACTACTACTACTACTACTACTACTACTGCCACTTATTTTCTATCGTAGTTACATAATGATTTTTTATCTGTTCTACATAAACTTGATAGAAAGATGAATTGTTATTATTATTATTATTATTATTATTATTATTATTATTATTATTATTATTATTATTATAATTATTATTATTATTATCATTATTATTGTTAATTTTAATTAATGAGACGAAAGAAATGATGGAATAGTTCTAATTTTTACGAATGTATTGATTTCTTTAGCTGAATTGGAGTTATCTAAGGATATTCCAGTCAAATAATGCGTCACGTGAGGTGAAGAGCTGACTAAACAAATTAAGTTTATAAAGGGGACTTCTATTACTGGTCACTGACAATCACGGAAGGAATAGCACAATTGTGATGTTTTTATTAATGTTATTTTACTCGATAAAGTCATATTTCCCTCGATAAAGTCATCTGCAGTTACTCAGTGGTAATGCGTCACCTTATTTGGTCAATGGGTTATCTTAAGAAATTATTAGTTTATAGGGAAAAATCTATTGAGTAATTAAATCTAGTGGTTGCAGTTTTGTTTTCTTCGATAAAGTCATCTTAAGTTAATCAAAATAATTCCTTCAGTACTGGCACACATTTTTATCACGAGTTTTGGATGTGATTAGACGATTTTATTGACATTAGGAAGCGTGTATTGAGGTAAAATGATTAATGGCCAGTCTGTAATATTTTAATTACATGGGTTTCTGAAGCTGTATAAAATCGACAAATAATAAGCAGAATAAATATAAAAATGCGTCCCAGTACTGAAAAAAATAATGGGCTGAGTCTGTACTATTTTCAATCCCCCACGTGAGTTTTTGAAGTTGTATAAGGTCAACAAATAATAAGGAGAATGAATATTAAAACGCGTCTAAGTACTGAAGGAGTTAAGTGAAAGAGTTACCAAGCAAAGATGCATCACTATCACACCTGTGGCCAAACAATGCACCTCACACCACCACCTCTAGTCCTCAATGAAAATGGGAGTGGTGTGGAGGCCAACAAACTAAAGAAGAAAAAAAGAGATTAAGAACTTTCTTTTCATGGGCCGTCCGAACCTGAACTTTCTCTCTGCTCTCATGTCGAACGTTCCTTTCTTGGCCTTGTCTTCGCCTCTCGCAATGCCGCACCCAACATCTCTCGCCAGCTCTGCCATCCCTCTCCCAAAACACTGCGCTGCACCTCCACTCTACCCTTTCAGTACTGGGACCCATTATCATTATTCTGTTTATTATTTGTCGATTTTCCACAGCTTCAGAAACTCGTGTTGGGGTTAAAATGGTACCTACCCTGGCCATTGATCTTCTGACCTCCATACATCCTTTCCCAATGTCAATAAAATCGTCCAGTGACACCCAAAACTCGTAGTAAACATGTGTCCCAGTACTGAAGGGGTTACAAGTCTCTTACTGAAGTGGCATTGGTTTTTAAGCTTGTTTATATGATTCTAGTGAGAGATTAATATGATTTATATACTCTTAGGAAGAAGAATACTTTTGAAAACCTGAGTTCGCATCTTTGTAGCCTTTGAAAATAATTGATATCGTTCAATTGGCTCTAATTCATTGTAAATGGGTGAAACACTCTTGAGAACCTGGTTAATGATCTCTGGCCTTTGAAAACATTGTGATGAGAGTAAAGCATTTCAGGATACAACTCTTATCCAGCAAACAGTAAGGTACATATTTTCGCTCCCTTATGACATCACAGACGAAAAAAGACAAACAGAATATTTAATCGCAACTTTTACTATCCTGGGAGAGTTGGTATTGTAAGCCACACCTCTCCCATCTCCCAGGACACTCCCCGCGCCCTTCGCCAAGCTGCGGCAATCATTGTGTTGATATAGCGGCGAGTAAAAGTTTCGATAACGGGACTTCGATCAGAACGCCGCTGAGTCCCGCCAGCTTCCTTGAAAAAGTGAAACCGTTTTTCCCGCCAAGGCTGAGGTATTTTCCTCCCCCGACCCCCCCCCTTTCCCATACAGCCACCCCTACGCGCGTTTTCTACGGAGAGGGTATAATAGGTGTTGCTCCAGTGTGCGTGAGGTACGAAAGCAAGTTAGTGCAGTTAGGAAGGGCGGTAAAAGGTGGTACGTCGCGAGAGGAGCTGAAGCCGTAGCCAGAGTTGCGGCCATGGAAAGGGACAAACTCACCCACTAACCCCGATTTCCCCGAGCAGTGTTGCCGATGTCGTCGCCGCTGCTGCATGATTCCCGCCTTCCCTTCCACCACCACCACCACCAACTTTGCCACCACCAGGTCCATAGCTACTAACGCGGCCATCACCGACTTTTTTACGTCCTTACTGAGTGTTAGGGGATTCTTGTGGATTGTGTGTGTGTGTGTGTGAGTGTGTGTGTGTGTGTGTGTGTGTGTGTGTGTGTGTGTGTGTGTGTGTGTGTGTGTGCGTGTGTGTGTGTGCGCGCGCGCGCGCGTGTTGCAGAGGTCATGGCCTTGTGTGTTCGCCATGTTGGATTGGTATCTGAGGTGTCATGAACTCACCACCACCACGAAAATGACATCAGATAACTCGTCTCATCACCGTCATCACCATTGCCGCACTACCACTAAACTGTCACCACCACCACTACCATCACCACCACATATTTCCCACAACCACATCACCACCACAACCATGTAAACGCCGCCGCCACCACCACCACCACCGCCGCCGCCGCCGCTGCCACCACCACCACCTTCGGGTCAACAACCTCTACTCGTTCAGCAATAACCGCACGAGACACACACACACACACACACACACACACACACGATCAATACTAATGATACTCAAACTTCATCACAAATCCATAATTCTTCGTTCACTATTAAGAAAAATAGAAATAAAACCATAAATTCAATGACAATTTCTGATATGACTTTCTATTTTGAATTCTTTATTTTATCTTTATCTTTATTATCGTATTTTATTTTGTTTCAACATTTTTTTCACTTCCTTTGCAGTTTTATTATCAGAGAGAGAGAGAGAGAGAGAGAGAGAGAGAGAGAGAGAGAGAGAGAGAGAGAGAGAGAGAGAGAGAGAGAGAGAGAGAGAGAGAGCGCTCCTTCTCTCCCCTTGACAGATAAAGTAGTAAACATCGTACACCTGGCTACTTCTTCCCCTCCTCCTCCTCCTCCTCCTCCTTCCTCCCTTCCTTTCTTTCTTCATCTCCCCTCTCTGCCACCCCTCTCCCTCCTTCCCCGTCTCTCGCGCTCTCTCAGCCAATCAAATTTTCGACAATCTTATTAAAAAAGCCGGGGAGGTTTTGCCCTGGGGTATAAATTCTCATCAGGAGCTGAAATTTTCATTTGTCCAATCGGGAAATGGGGGAGGATCAAGGGACCAGGACGGGACGCGGAGGTTAATTTCACTTTAATGGTGTTTTTAGCTGTCTTTCTGATCTCTTATATAGGTGCCTGTGTACATTAATTAAGGAGGGATGGGGGAGGGACGAGGCGAAGGCGAAGGAACAAGAGAGACACAGAGAGAGAGAGGACTGGAGAGAGAGTATGTCAGGGAGAGGGAAAGAGCGAGAGGGAGAGACGTGGGGGGGGAGTAAGAACTAAAGGAGGGAAAAAGGGTATTTGAGGGTCAAGTTTTTGTTTGTTTCCGGTAGATTTTTGCCTCCCTCTTTCCCTTCCTTCCTCCGTCCCTCCGTCCCTCCTTCCCTCTTTCCCTTCCTTCCTCCGTCCCTCCCTCCGTCCCTCCTTCCCTCCGTCCCTCCGTCCCTCCCGTCTCTAAACAACACTAGAAGCTCATCGCGCGGCGTCCCCCCCTCTCCTCCTCTCCCTATAACCCCATGGAACAGAGGGGGATGGTGGAGGGGAAGTGTTTAGAGTGGAAAGATGGACGGTGGAGCGTATTTGGCGCAGGTAATGGTGGTTTGGGTGTGGGGAAGCACTGGGGATGTGGATGTGGTGAGTGGTGGGTGTGGTGGGTCTGGTGGTGATGGTGGTGACATGGGGGGGG
>JAHFWG010001617.1:1631-14738 GCA_020233015.1 Callinectes sapidus | reverse complement strand
CAATCTGTATTTCTTTCCACATTTTACACACAATTTTACCATGTTTCCTCTCTTCCTTTCTTTATTCGCTCTTTCTCTACTCTCTCCCTCTCTCTTTCCCTTCCCTTCTTTTCTTTTCCCCTTCCTTCCTTTGTTTATTCCTTCCCTTCTTCCTTTCTTTCTCCTTTACTTATTCACTGTTCCTTTCTTTCTCTTTCACTTTTCTCTTTCTTCTTCTCTTCTCTTCTTCCTCCTTTACCTGTATACTGTTCTCTTTTTCTCCCTCTCTTCTCTTCTCTTCTCTTTCTCTTTCCAATGTTCTTTCTTCCCTTTTCTCCTTCCGTATTTTACTTCCCCTATTTAATCCCAACACCTGTATTCCTCTTAACTTAGCCCTTTTCCTCATTTCTCTACCCCCTTCTCTTCCTCTTCCACCTCCACCTCCTCTTCTTCCTCTTCTTCCTGCCCTCTTATTTACTTCCGGTCACCTGTAAAATCTCAGGTACATGTAGTCGTACCTGGCTGTCGACTCTATTCACTATTATTCACCTTATACATGCAGGTAGTACGTACAGGCTGGTCTATATTAATTTCCCCATTTATTTCCAAGTATTTTTCGTTTCATTATTTTTTGGTGGTTGAGTTTGTCCCTTTGATTTTCATTGATGATTCGTTTAGTTTCCTTTTTTTTTTCTTTTTCTGTCTGTTTGTCTTTGGTTTTTTGTTTTTTTTTCTTCCCCCCTCGCTCTCCCTCTCCCTCTCTCTCTCTCTCTCTCTCTCTCTCTCTCTCTCTCTCTCTCTCTCTCTCTGCTCCTTTTTTTTGGGTTCATTTCTGTCTCATATTCATTCTTCTTGCATTCTTTTCTTTTCATTCTCGTCCATTACTCATTCTCCTCCATATATCGTCCCTCTCTTTTTCCTCCTCTTCCTCTTCTTCCTCCTCTTCCTCCTCCTCCTCCTCTTCTTCCTCCTCCTCCTCCTCTGGTCTTCTTTATTTTCCTTATTTTCGTATGCACCATATCCTCCCTCACCAGTCACCTCTGTCTGCCCTCCTCCTCCTCCTCCTCCTCCTCCTCCTCCTCCTCCTCCTCCTCCTCCTCCTCCTCCTCCTCTTCCTACTCTTCACAGGAGAAAACTACATTCAAATAAGTAGTTTTCGTTCTTTTTATGAGTTGATGGTGACGTTTGTGTGTGTGTGTGTGTGTGTGTGTGTGTGTGTGCGTGTGTGTGTGTGTGTGTGTGTGTGTGTGTGTGTGTGTGTGTGTGTGTGTGTGTTTTGTGATGCAAAGGAAGTGAATTTCAGGAGATAAAGACCGGGTCGCTTCACCTGATTGTTTACTCTCTCTCTCTCTCTCTCTCTCTCTCTCTCTCTCTCTCTCTCTCTCTCTCTCTCTCTCTCTCTCTCTCTCTTCTCTTTTTTTCTCTTCAGTTTAATATTATGCTAAAATGTTATATAAGGTTAACTCTCTCTCTCTCTCTCTCTCTCTCTCTCTCTCTATTTTATTTATTTCTCTTCGCTTTAATATTATGCTAAAATGTTATATAAGGTTAACTCTCTTTCTCTCTCTCTCTCTCTCTCTCTCTCTCTCTCTCTCTCTCTCTCTCTCTCTCTCTCTCTCTCTAGAAAAGGTGATAGCTCTACCATGCAAAAATACCTTTATAATGGCGAATTTAGAACATAAGGACCTGATATATGACATCCTTAAGTCCTACGGGGGTTGTAGAGTCTTGTTACGGAGGTCCTCTTGGCTTCCTATTCCTCTCCTTGCCTCCTACTCTCAGTCCGCCTCCAATTCCTCCTCTTCTTCCTCTTCCTCCTCCTCTTCCTCCTCTTCTTCCTCTTTCTCCTCCTTGTCTCAGCTTCTCGTGTTGGAATAGTGTAGTTTCTCCTTATTGGTGTTCGTTTTCTTTTGTTGTTTAATCGCCTTCCATTCTGGCTTATTGCTCTTCCTGCTCTTTGTGTGTTTGTAGTGTGTGTGTGTGTGTGTGTGTGTGTGTGTGTGTGTGTGTGTGTGTGTGTGTGTGTGTGTGTGGGTGGGTGTTTGGGTGGATGTTTACTTTGTGTCTTGTAGTTTATTTATTTATTTTATTTATTTGTTTTTATTCATTTATTTATGTATTTGTTTTATTTATCTATTTATTTATTCATTTTGAGGGGGGTGGGTGTAGACATTATTTGCTTAATTTTGTGGCGTTAAAATCTAAAGTAAATGTCACGTATTATGTAATTTTTAAGTTTTCACTTCCCTTAACACCATATATGTAAGACAATTTATCTATCATTCAGTCAAGCAGTCTATGATAAATTTATATAACCAAAATTACACTCTTTTAAACACACACACACACACACACACACACAGAGAGAGAGAGAGAGAGAGAGAGAGAGAGAGAGAGAGAGAGAGAGAGAGAGAGAGAGAGAGAGAGAGAGAGAGAGAGAGAGAGAGAGAGAGAGAGATCAGAGGAGAGAGAGGAGGAGCAGCGAGAGCGAGGAGAGAGAGGAGAGAGCGAGAGAGAGAGAGAGAGAGAGAGAGAGAGAGAGAGAGAGAGAGAGAGATGACTAATACCACTCCATATATCATTGAAAATTATTGGTGTATATTTGTATATTTTAGGTATTTTTATTTATTTGATCTCACTTTTTTATATTTTTGTGCATTGTATTAAAAATGTTTTTAATTTGTATTTTTCCAAGATTTTTTGATGAAGTGTGTAAAAATATATATTCCTATCATTTTTCCTTCCTTTTTATATATTTGATGCAGTGTGATTAGATTATAATGAATTGTGTAAAAAGATGCTCTTATTTTTCTTCTTTAATATTGATACGATGTGTTGAAAATATACTCAAAATAGTGTTTTTTTCTTTTTCTTTTTTTATTTTATTATTATTTTTTTTTTTTTACATTTGTTAAGCTTACTGACACAGTCTTTGAAAAATACACATAGTTTTCATTAAACATCAAACAGTCCATTTTCTTATCAGTTTACATCTCATTACCCTGTAGAAAAACGTGTATTGCCGGCATACTTTTTGAACTTTTAAGACGTCTTGCCTCATTGTATTAGAAAAGTGGTGAGAGCGTGTTCCAGTTCCCGTGTTGTATTTCCCCAGGGTAATTAGCGTCTATTAAAGGTGTGCAGTGCCTGTCCAAATCCTGCCTCTCCTTGTGTAAAATTTTAGGATTTGCCTTCCTTCTCCCAGACAGGTGAGGGGATTAGGCGAGGCTCAGGTGAGGGTTAATTAGCACTCTCCACCTGTGGTTCTTACCGGTGCGTGAGAAAGACAGGCAAACTGAAGGCCAGAAAACAAACTGACATTTACGGAAAGGAGTTGAAAAGCTGGTAAACAGGCAGGTAGATATTAAGATAGACAGGAGCAGAAAGATAGATAAGCAGGGAGACAGAAACAGACAGGTAGGTGTTCAGATAGACAGGAGCAGAGAGGTAGATAAACGGGAAGGCAGAAACAGACAGATAGATATTGAGGTAAACAGGAACAGAAAGGTAGATAAACAGAGATAGAAACAGACAGGTAGATATTGAGATAAACAGGAGCAGAAAGGTACATAAACAGGAAGACAGAAACGGACAGGTGTATATTGAAATAGACAGGAACAGAAAGAAAGATAAATATATAAATAATATAAAGATAAATAGGAAGACAGAAACACAGGCAGAAATTAAGATAGGCAGGAACATAAAAGTAAAT
Organism: Callinectes sapidus; assembly: GCA_020233015.1. Taxonomy (NCBI): domain Eukaryota; kingdom Metazoa; phylum Arthropoda; class Malacostraca; order Decapoda; family Portunidae; genus Callinectes; species Callinectes sapidus. The sequence goes on along the minus strand of JAHFWG010001617.1, from coordinate 11,047 downwards.
AAACAGGAGAACAGAAACAGGCTGACACTTAAACAAAACAAAACAAAAATACAAGCAGAAATAAAAAAAAAATGGACAAACAAATAAATAAAAGCAGTCAATTAAACAACTAAATTAGCGGACTGTAATACACAAACAGGAACGCAACGACAAAAAATTATAGACTGAAAGAAATAGAGGACATACCAAGAGAAACTAAAATATAGATGAATAAATAAATCGATAGAAACATTGAAATAGATAGACAGTTATTCAGACAGAAACCGATAAAACCAAGAGACAAACAGACGGATAGATTTGTAGTTATCAAAATAGACACAGATGGACAGATACATTGTTGAAAAATAGATTGAAATACATTGAAAATAGCCGATATACCATTAGACAAAAAGATATAAAAATAAATATAAAGATAGATTAACATATATATATATTTAAATACATGGACAAACAGACAGATAGATATGTAGACACAGGTAGACAAATAGATCGTTAAAATATAAATAGACAGAAATGCACTCAAAATAAAAGATATAATAGAAATTGACAGAAAGATGGATATATAGATTAACGGGTATATCATAGTTAGATAGATACATGGACATAAAAAATAAACAGAAATGCACTGAAAAATGAAATATATACTAATAAAAATTGACACAAAGACAGATACATAGATTAATAGATGTAAAGTTAGATAAATATTTGGATAAAAAAAGAAAAAAAAGGCAGAAATGCACTCAAAATTAAATACACACGAAAAAAAATTTGACCAATAGATAGATAGATAGATAGATGGATAGATTAACATGTATGTACTTAGATAGATACATGGAAATGAAAGAATAGTCAGAAATACACGAGAAATAAAATATATACTGAAAAAAATGTGACAGGAAGATAGATAGATAGATAGATAGATTAACAGATATGTAGTTAGGTAGATACATGGACGGGTAGGTGGGGAGACAGGCAGGCAGACAGACAGACAGACAAGGCAATAAAGGCGGCAGTTTGCACCAAGTTCGTAAACTCAAACTGAAGAATGGCCGGGCAAACAACATTTATAAAAGGGAAATCTGGTGAGTCTTAACTTCGTGAGACTCAGACCCTTCTTTCCCCTCCCTGCCCCTCTCCCTCTCTCTCCCTCTCCCTCTCCCTCTCCCTCTCCCTCTCCCTCTTCCCCTCCCTCTTCCTCTCTTCCTCCCCCCTTTCCCTTTCCTACCTGGATTTAAATGTACTTGTTTTGTAGCTGAGTTTAGGTTTCTCTCTCTCTCTCTCTCTCTCTCTCTCTCTCTCTCTCTCGAAAAGCAAATTCTTACCAACGGATCATGATCATCACGAACAGATAACATCCCCAAGCTCGTGTGTGTGTGTGTGTGTGTGTGTGTGTGTGTGTGTGTGTGTGTGTGTGCACGGACCTAAGGGACGCACCATTGTTCTGTACTCCCACTGGCAAAGACTCAGCCGTGGTGCGATAATGGACGTGTTAAACATCCTTCAATCTCCCGTGTTTACCTTCCCGGGCTCCGCTACTCCGAGCCGTCCAGGTGTTGGTGTGTACCTGGGTGGGGCTTGGGTGGGGAGGTGGGGGAAGGAGAACAGGGAGATGAGGAGCTGAGCACGGATGGTGAAGTTAGCGTTTATATTTCCCTCTCTGTGCTACAACTCACTATCCGTCTGCACCTTCACCCCATCGTGGCGGAGAATGCACGCAACAGCCGTTCATTACAGCAATTTCAGTCCATAATACAAGTAACTTTGTGCAGTAATTAAAAGCCGGGAATTTATGCAATGATTTTAAATGGCATGATTTCCACGACTGCGCGGCTCTATAAACTATAAAACTATAACTGCTTTGAGTGACGTCAGCCTCAGAACTCCACAGTAGCACGACTCCTCTCATCATCCTTGCACTGCTGAGTTAATGATGGTAATTAAGACGGCAAAGCAATGTGATGGCCACCCCTTGTCTCAACTCAGCCCACCCTCCCTCTACCTGCCGCCCACCCGCCTGAGCACGAAGCAGGTTACGGTGGCCGTTCATTAAGTCTCTTAACTCTCAATGTGTTCCTAAGGCGGAAAAAAAGGAAACTAGAGCTGCTGCAGCAAGTTTGCCCGTACACTCTTAGCAGGAACGAGCGAGCGCAGCAGCAACGGATTAAATATTTTCTCGGCACTATAAGCCGCTGTATACAAATTGGAAGACACATTAGGTCGTTGCTCTCAAATTAACTGCCTTTACAGCAGGCCTCCATTTGCTTGATTAATGTCTCAAGGTTAAGTCGTGAGTGCCTTTTGGCTCCTTGCCCGGGGATTAATTATGACATTGCGAAATGATAATGACTCCTTTCTCCGGCGACTCCCTACCAACACTATATACCCGTGATACGGAAGAGCAAACTACACCACGCCAGAGCATCGATGCAGTAACTTGTGCGTAAATGTGTCAGCTCTGTGCCGGTGATGTGCATGCGTGTCGTAGTAATAGTTTCACTGCGGTGTCTCTCATCCATCTAGAACCTAAAATCCTACCCCTGTACTTTGTGGCGGAAGTGGAAAGCGAGTGATGTAAATTCGCAGCCACTACGTGACCTGCGAGAGTGGACCAGCATCACAACGCAAGCGACAGGCTGTAACATGCACGGGTAATAGTGTTTTAAAGCCTTTCATACCTTTTTTCCCAAATTAGTGCAAATGTTGAAGCAAGCACTGATTGTTAATACGCCCTGCATCACAATGACCTTTGTTAAAATGCTATGAAATAGAGCACTTGAATAACAACGTTTTGATACATGGTGCTCTGGAGGGGAGGTGTTATGTTAGGATAGGGTGAAAGCCATCAGTGTGTTCTCAGGAGTGATGGCAACAACAAACACGAAGAATTACATGATGGTGGGCTCAATGGCGTCGCCGATGCCATAGTGTCGTTGTTGTTGCTGTCACACGCCATTGATTATTGGCATCAAAATGTGTTATTGTCAACGAAGGTGTTTGTCGGAGGCCGAAGTGTTTGTCTCTCTGAGCCGCTGTTGTTATGGAGGTGAGGATGACAAGGTAATGCAGTCAGTGCCAGGGACTATCATCTTCTGGCACTAAGGGTGCCAGAAACAGGAGGATACGCGAAAGGCAAGCATCTAACCCAAAGCATTCGAAAGTGTGTATATATATATATATATATATATATATATATATATATATATATATATATATATATAGTATATATATATATATATATATATATATATATATATATATATATATATATATATATATATATATATATATATATATATATATATCCTTGGCAAAAATGTTAGGTGACTTTCATAAGCACACGCGTGACCATTAAGTTTATTACACGCAAAAATGGGAGTGCATTACCCGACTGCATATACTTCCGGAACACGAGAGAAAAAAGGCAGAGGAAAAAAAGTACAATATTCTAGGAGCACTGCGAGGAGAATCATGATCCCAGCGAGGCAATGCGTGTGAAAGCAGCCTCAAGCCAATCACAAGCGACGCACCATTGGCATACATATACGGGCTGCAGGAAGGGACTTAGTTAACAAGCTGATGGCCAGAATCGAGGTGTCACTTTACTAACAGCCCAGTCTTTGTCGTGGGAACAGACTTTAATGGGCTAACATACCGTGGCGGCTCGTGGTGTAGCATATGGAGTGGCCGAGTGAGGGTTTGGGTGAGGGACGCAACCGCTGATGCGGCACCGAGTGTAAAGAGAATTGTGTAGGGAAAGCAAAGGACACGCCATTAAAGGTGGAGTAGCGGTAGACCTTCAGAGTCTTTTCACCTGGCGTGCGGTGGCCTGACGATGCTCTTTGGTAGGGATAGACGGGCTGGCCGAGTGACGGTCGGTACGTGCAGTGGCAGTGTCCGCTGGATCGTAAAAGAATGGATGTTACACAGATAGGTGGAGGGGACAGGACTGAATTGTAACTGTGGGTGAGGTGGACGATGTTCCTGAACGCCGAGGGTGAGGTGAATGAGACTCGCCGTGTATGGGTGTGTGGTCAGGTAGCGAGGCGTGTTAGTGGATCAGTGAGAGCAACAGAGGTGTGAATTATGTGATTACAAATTGTGTGTGTGTGTGTGTGTGTGTGTGTGTGTGTGTGTGTGTGTGTGTGTGTGTGTGTGTGTGTGTGTGTGTGTGTGTGTGTGCGAGGATGCAACGAATGGTCTAAGCGATGGGGAAGTGCAGGTTAGGGCATAGATACTTAGCCTGATGGGGATGTGGAGGACGACAGGGGTATGGATGTGATGTGCATGGAACCTAGGTGGAGTGATGGTGAGTGGGGTGCCTACGCTGAGAAGTGGGCTGTGGCAGATGAAGCAAGCAACCAGCAATTGTGAGACCCTTGGTGGTAAAAGATGGAGCATACAGTGGCTAGAAGACACGGTGGATGAAGAGTGGAGTGTGGTTGGTGCTGTGTGGATGGTGTGGGTGGTTGGGAGATGATAAGGAAGAGGAAGGGTCCATTACCCTCACTTCCCGCGTCAGGCAGACCCACCGTCCGGCTGCCCTTCTCACTTCTCTTCCTTTCTCTTCCCTCCCATCTATTCCCTCACTCCTTTTCGTTTCTCCCGCCTCTCCTACCTTCCCTTTACTGCCTCCACTGCCTCGCTCGGACCACGGTCACGGGACACGGTGGTAATAGCGAAGTAATCAACCGTAAATGTAGCACCAGTGAATCACGCAGTGCCTTAACCGGGCGGTTGAATTCACGAGGCACCACTAAGTCTTTTAAATGAATCACCAGTACCCTGCGAAAGAAGGAGGAGCTACCTAAGTTAAAGCAATGAAGTATGGTAAAAGTACTTTGATTTGTTGTAGTTCAATTATAATCAAGAAAAATACAATAATAAAGGAATTAAAACGCAATGCATATACGCGGCTCTGACAATACAGAAATCCACTGTGTATAGAAAAGTGTTAAAATATTTAAAACCCTAAAGTTTAGTCATGCCTCCCCGTCCCTGGTCCTTATTCCTTCCAGTCACCTGTCACTTGCAGACCGAGACTGACAACTTGTTCCCACTCGTTGTGGCTAAACGGTATCGTCGGCTCCTTCTCCACAGAGCAGGGAAACGCGAAAATTAATTGAGGTAAATGTGACTGCGACTACTTTGCACTCTCCAAGTAATTCAATATAGTGCATTTATATTCCATCCATGCATCTGAACTTTAGAGACGATAAGTCAGGAAAGAGTGTTAATAACTTTTGTACTGAGATGAACGAGGAAAAGATGGATGAGGAAAAAGAAACACTATTTTTTTTATTATCTACTATATACAACTGACTATTTTTAAGTATATCTATCTGATTTTTCTTTCTAATGAATCAACAGTCACTATGCTATTCATTTTTACGACAAGGGGCAGCGTGTCTTTTCTATCTGGACGTGGAACGTTGATTACATTTGTAAGGAACAAGAAAGTTGTGACTGTCTCGGAGTGACCACCACCAACAACAACACAGATATACTAAAAAATCCAATGTGTTTTGCGCTACGACATCGTCTTTCATCTGCGACTACACCTGGAAGTTCAATGCATACTCGTATTTGTCATCACGTGTATCGCAAAACTGTAAATGTCAACGAGCTGCAGCACACCAGAGGAACTGTCAAGGAATGAAAGTGCGATTGTACCCATGGAACGACTCGCACTGAACTGTTAAAGTGAAATCTCTCTCTCTCTCTCTCTCTCTCTCTCTCTCTCTCTCTCTCTCTCTCTCTCTCTCTCTCTCTCTCTCTCTCTCTCTCTCACAGACATGAACACAAACATGAACACATACACGCACACACACACACACACACACACACACACACACACACACACACATACACACACACACACACACACACACACACACACGGATGGACAGTAGTTTTGCGGGTGCCTATCAAGACAAACTGGTTAGTCGGGAAGGTACCAGCTAAGGCTCGCCCCGAGGACTCCTTAGTGTTGCAGCCTCTCGCCCTGTACACCCTGGACACTTATTCCGGGCCGCGCACCACGAACATAACACTGACCACTTACTTTACCACGGCAACGAATTGACTCTACCATCGGCATCCCAAAGAACGATACTTTGCCTCGTCAATAAACGTGCGACCGGTAAAGATGTAAAAATATATATACATACATTCTTATTATAATTCATGTGTGGGAATTTTATAACTACGTGTCAAATTATAGGCAATTAATATCAATCCTAACAAATCTGGCTGCTGCAAATTACCAGACGCCAATCACTTACTGCAAAAATTCATTAAGGCTTACAGATGTAATAGAACATTGAACGAAGCAACAGGGATTCAAAACAAAAGTAACATATAGGGTGTAATTTTCCACGTCATTCTTTCCCAGGAGGACAAGACGGAGGAAACAGAAAAAAACAGTAAAAAATAGAAAAAAGACAACAAGAGGAAAATGCGGATGAGGAGAGAGAAAGAAGTAAATCGATAAACAGAAAGGAACTGGAAAAAAAAAACATGGAGAAGAACAAATGAGAGGAGAAAAAAATAAGACATCATACATCCAGCAAGGGAGATGAAACACAGCATCAACAAAACACACCAGGAAAAGGTTATACTTCCATTACGTTAATTTCACACGATTCATCTCTTGCCACAGAACACCAAACCGCCAGTATTTCCGTTGTCTTGCTCCCCTTGCCGTGGTGACCCGAGAAGCTGCAAAATAACGTACCGCTGTCTCAGTCTCGGGGTGTGCAGTTCAAGTTACGTCATTTCTGTCTACGAGAGTATAATTGTTAGGAAGAAGGAGGAGCGAAGGGAGGAGTGTGAGAGACGCGCTGGGAGAGTGAGACAAGGAGAGGTGACGTGGGAGGCAGGCGAATGGTGCGTGAGATGAGAGGACATATGGTTGGTGGGCATCAAAATCTTTATGAAGGCGATGAATGAGAGAAGCAAATAGCCAAGTGAGCAAGAAGTACAGAGTAAAGGAAAGAAAGCCACAAAGGAACATGAGAGAGGAGGCCGTCAAGAGAGAGATGAAGGCCGTTGGTTAAGTGATGGGAAGAGATGAAAGAAAGTGAAGCAGGAGAGATCTTCTGCAACTCTAAACACGCCTCATCTTGTCCCACCACCACACCACTCCTCCACCCCACCCACCCACCCACCACCCGACCCTCGCTTAGCTTAGTCCATCAACCCCGTAATAGTGATACGACAGCAACAACAAGCTATATAAAACACATCATTACAAACAGGAACGAAACTCCACCATTCTTCAAGCTACAAGGAAAAAAATATTGAGCAAACGTAATGATGCTGCAAAAAAAAAAAAAAGAAATGGGCAAAGAAAACACTCCTCAAACGTCTCCTCAATACTCCGAAACCGAGCCGAGTCATTGCTGCCCTCAAGGTCAGACAAAGGAGCCTCCAGTGTCCAAAGGTCGCATCAAGAGGGTGAACAACACGAACTACTGACGCGGGTTGAATTCAAGGCTAAATGTCCTGCTGGTAACATTACTTGAAAGATACTCGACACCACGAACGGAGCAGTAACAGATTCGAAACCTTAACACAGCGGAGAAAGAGGATTCGTTGTAAAGAAAGGGAGGGGACAAGAGGGGGAGGATGAGGAGGGCTGCGGGAGGGACAAATGATGAGTTGTAGCGAGATGAAAAGGAGCGAAGGAGGGAGGAAAGAACGGGAAGGACAAAAAAGACGTGAAGATGAAAAGATAGGACAAAAACTGTAGCCCTAATCAAAGACTTGTTTGTTGTACTTAATGAGAGAGAGAGAGAGAGAGAGAGAGAGAGAGAGAGAGAGAGAGAGAGAGAGAGAGAGAGAGAGAGAGAGAGAGAGAGAGAGAGAGAGAGACCAAACTGGAAAAAAAACTTTAAACACAGGCGAAAAAAGAATACAAAACAAGTAAAAATAATAATAATCCCATAAATATTAGAGAAAAGGGGAACTAACATTAACTACACCATTAAAAACATCCTTCTCCCCTTCCGCATCCTGTGTCGCCACCCTTACAGTGCACATGTACTCCCCACCACCACCATCATCACCACCACCACCACCACCACTGTCACCACAAACTAATCACTAGAATTCCGCCCCTATGCCTCGTTTCTCCCCTTAACCTCCCTCCCTTCTCCCTTCAGATAACAGGTTCGGAGAGAGGGCATCTGAGGCCAGCCAGACAACATCACACGGCCACAACAGCTGGAGGAGGACAGACTCAAGTAAACTGCGCAGATTAGCCAATGGAGACAATCTTAGTGACGTGATTAAGATAGGGAAGTCAAGTTCAGAGAAGAGACAGAGAGAGAGAGAGAGAGAGAGAGAGAGAGAGAGAGAGAGAGAGAGAGAGAGAGAGAGAGAGAGAGAGAGAGAGAGAGACAGACATTTATACGTAGAGATAATTAATAAACGGTTTCAATATACATAGAAAGCGAAAGAGAACAATAGATAGTACACGTTTCCAGGCAACTACGAATACTATCCATGTGAAACAACAACCAGACTGACTAGCTTTGCCTCTTTATATTAAACAAAGCGCAGCAGCAGCAGCAGCAGCAGAGAAAAGCCAAACAAAAGTACAACATAATAGATCATGACAGGCAAAAACAAAAACAAAGCCTGCCGGGAAGATAAGAAAGTTTATTAAGTTATTCAAAGTTATTTCATACCACAAAAGATTCATAATAAGCAATGGAGAGAGAGAGAGAGAGAGAGAGAGAGAGAGAGAGAGAGAGAGAGAGAGAGAGAGAGAGAGAGAGAGATGGAAAGAGGACGCACCTGTTTATGGCAGGGAAAGAAAGTCTCTGGAGAGGGAGGGAGGGTGTAGCGCAAGCTGAGGCGGCGCGGCGAGGGAGGGAGGGAAGGAAGGAAGGAAGAGGAAGCTGAGAGGGAACACACCAGACGATTATGAGGAGGGACAGGTGTGTGAGGGTTGTGTGAAAGCTTCAAGAGAGGGAAAAGTTGAAATTTTTGTAAACTGCTTAAATTGCCCCAAGAGTGAAAGTTCAGTTTATGAAGAAAGAGGAGAAGGACGAAGAAGACGAACACGGGAGAGGGGAGGTGGTGGTGGTGGTGGTGGTGGGATGAGGGGAAGGGTAGGGGAGAGGGGAAGCGAGGTAAGGTAAGCGAGCAGGAGAGAAGGAAGGAATAAAGAAATGATAAAAGAGAGAGAGAAGGAGATGGAAGGGAGGACATCAGAACTGAAACAAGGAAGAAGTGGAAGACACGAACTAGAACAATAACGACCAAAATAAAATAAAAAAGAATGAAAAAAAAGAAAAAAAAAGAATAAATACCAAAACAACAGAGATATAAAAAAAATCAGGAAAAAAAGATGAATGAAAGAAAAATGAAAATAATAAGACAAGACAACGACAAGGAGAATAAATAAATAA